>CANSZD010000526.1:0-305859 GCA_947648045.1 Beta corolliflora | reverse complement strand
GGAAGTCGTCCGAGAAGCATGGGACGCGCTTCCTTCCTCGAGTGACCCTCGTCGTTAGATTAAGCTACGACCCGACCCGGACAAACGGGGCCTCATCCAAGGCGCATATCGATCAAGATACGAGGAAGGTTCGTTGAAGGAAGCCAACCAACTTATGGACTGCCTTCGCTTCTTCGAACCACCTAGTCCAAAAAAAAAAAAGGATTTACCGCAGCTTGACCCTCTTCTGGTGCTGTCTTGGCGAACTCCTTCCATAAGTATCAGTGAAACTTAGACAATACCATGCTCACGTCCAAAGATTTTCACGGTGCCACGTTTGGATCCGGCAAAGAAATGAAGGGGCCAATCGGTAGAAACACGTCTCCGGGATGAGGAATTTTACTTGGAAGTTTTGACAATATACCTTTATCCTCGCAATCCCAAACCGGGCGGCGACCAAGAAGCTATCGTCATAGAATATCTCTTTGAAGGAATCCAGTTAGTGCCCTTTAAAGGATGTGTTAACATGATGCGGAATACTTTTACTTTAAAGTATTCCATCACCTCTTCGTCAAATCTATCCTCTAAGTCCAAAAAGGATTTCCCCTCGTCCGATATTCATGATGTCTGGAAGCTATAAAAACAGTACCCTTCGGTGAGCGAATCATTGGTCGCTCACGGAAAGATGAAGTCGGCTTTACTTAGTCATGCATCTTCGAAGGCTTGCCCCCAGAGGTGAGGAAGCCGGGACGGTTGCGGATGTTGAGCCACGCTCCGTCCACTGCCTCGGAACCTTGGACGCGTAGTGTATTTGGGAAAAGGACGGGAGAGAAAGGGGCCAGAGCCGCGCGAGCTGTGATCGGCTATTAAAGTCAAAATATTGTACTCGGGCACTGGCGCCAATGATTAGGGCCAACGTTGCTAATGTACCTTAGCACTTGCTCTATAAATTCATGAAGAGGAAACCTCAACCCGCGTCCAGGGCTAGCTTGTAGACGGGCGAAGTGATTCTTGGGAGCACTCAGAATCGTAGCCTCCTTATTGGGCATGACGAAAGAGATGCCCGACATGGGCATAGTAGGTGGACAAGTAGCCAGGATCGGGCCTATTTTTTCTAACCATTTACGATTGACTAAGATAAAGGCAGGGTAATAAGAAGAGGAACTAGCATCTTCTAATTTCGGACGAAAGTGGTGGAGGGTCCGTCCGATTTCTTGACTGAGCCGGAATCACCCTCGTTATTACCTTCGTCGGCTTCTTCCATATCGATATCCCTACCAGACGGACTGGCCTAAGGGTTTATTTCAAGATTCTCCCCAACATCGTTATCGGGGAAGTAGGCCCACCAAAGGCCGAGCACTTTGGGTCTCCTCGCCTCTCATCCGGAACTCGTCTAGTAGATTCCTACATTTCTGAGCTATAGGACGGGAGAATTATTCTTCGTTTTAGACGGTCGTTTGTTTGACGCGCGCCAGATACCCCGCACGAGTAAAGATTGGGCTCGTCGACTTCGGGCGCTGCCAAAACCATAAAAAATATATATTCGGCCGAGAATAAAGCCCAACTCTAGAGAATGTGCCGAAGAAGAAGTACTTATCGGGCTTAAGTGTCAAGGCAACTCTTGATCGACCGAGATTATCAGTGACGAAGAGGAATCCATTTTATTGATTTTCTAAGAAAAAAATAAAGAATAAAGGAAAACAAAAAGAGAAGAAAGAAAAGATACATGACGGAACACTTGGGCGATTCGGTAGAAAAAAACGGAGATTGGACGATCTCTCTCTGTCTCTAGAAAAAATGCAGAGCCTACTCTCTATAAAATTTTTCGCAAGGTGTGAAATGATCTAATGAAGACAAAAGGAGAATATATATAGGGGGTGAAAAACCCTGTTGAGCCGGTCAAAAATTGACCGGTAAAAAGTGAAAACCGGTCGAATATGACCGGGTAAGGCCCAAAAATGGCACGTTTTTTGCCTCTTTTGAGTTTGAGGTGACTTCCTCGGGTAAAAGGGCCTTAACCGTAAATGCGCCACAGTCAATAACCCTTTTGGGGGAAATGTTGTAGCCTAAAATATGAATGGCTCTATCGAAGACACCTTGATCCATCGAGGACCATGCACGTGTCCCATCGAAGAAACAAAGAAAATGGTTTACCCATTGGGTTTTGCAAGTTGGGAGAAAAGGCTCACTTTTGGCCCAAAGGTTAGTCGAGCCCCAAATCACTAAAATGGCTACAGGTGATTGGTTGATGATCCATCTCAGGTCATAACCGGCCAAAATGTCAAGACTGACGTTTGAATTACGTAGCCAATGGGTGCCCTATTCTAGGGTAACCTAGGGAAGGCAAGAGGATCATATCACGAAACCACTTATAAATAGCCCAAAAATTAGGGAGAAAGGTAATTGATGCAAACGATGTAAACTTACTCGAAATACTCTCTCACTTTCTCTCTCTACTTTTTCCTTCTCACTCCGATATCGACTCTAAAAGCCGGAGGGAACCACCACCCAAACCTCCCGGGGTGGGTCCCTTTTTGCGGAGGTCCGGGAACGGGGCTTCAGGTTTCGACTGCAGCAAACTCAGCCACTTGTTGCACGTGCAGCCTCCAATTGAAGGAACATCTTGGGGAAATAGTTACTTGCGTTGGGCCAAGGCCCAAACAGGAGCCTAGGGGAGCGACTCTCCGATTCAACCTAGAAAACTAGCGTTAAATGACCATGCCCCGACGTTATTTAGGCCTTCCCGCCGGGGTTGCTATTAGCGGACTTTTCTTTGCGGCGGAATTGGCAATCTACCGTCTTCAACCATATCCCGTGAGCATGCTTGAAAGTCCAATAGTGTGATGTCATATGCCCATTTCCTTGATGGTACTTGGGTAAGAGGGTATTAGGATTCCATTTCTTGGATCTCTTCTCGGGAGCGAGGTGCTGAGTAAGGCTAATAGGTCAAGTGCTTCTTTTGCATGAAGTCTAGTGAAGGCTTCTTCTAAAGTCATGCCCAATGGAGTGAATGTCCTTTGTGGTCCCCGATAACCTCTCATAGTCGTAGTTAGAGCATTGATGTCGTTGCTTTTAGAGGTAGAAGGGTTCGTCATTACTCTTCTTAAAAGAGTTATTGCTATTGGAACCCTTGTTCTTGTTGGCACGTACCTCTTCTTCAATCAGCACGAGGCCTAACTTATAGAAGCTTGTGAAAGACTCTATGGGTTAGAACTTAATATGATCCCCATACTTAGGCTACAAAGTTACGGATCACCAATCGGACTTGATCCTCCACGAGATGGCCTATTAGTCATTTGTGCAGCTTTTTCCCTCCATCTGTAAGGAAGGTGGCACAAAAATCTTCGTTGGAATACGTTTAGTTAATTCCAACTCACGAAGGCCAATGGGAAGCTGGGTATTATATATGTATTGTTTGTAGGACTCTTCTCTAATATAGTCCCAGTCATTCAGCTTGGCTTTGTTCAGTGATCTGAACCATTTGGATGGATGTGCATCCAAGGTTAAAGGAAAAACATAAGAAAACAGGTCCTTGCTCATGCCCTTGAGAGTCATAGAGATGGAGAAAGCTCTCAAGTGGTCATCCAGGTCTTCGACCCCCCCTTGAACTTTAGGAGGTCACCCAATGTTACCTTTTTTAGGGAGTTTTTCCCTCGGTTCGGGATCACGTGATGTCATGGCCATGAGCACCGACCCTCGAGCGCGGGAATTGACTGGATCAATTGCTCGAGTTTTTCAAACCTCAATTCTGTCTCAGTCTTGATAGGAGGTGGCGGTGGCGGCGAAGTGTCATCCTGCTCTTCTTCCTCAGTTAGTTTCTCTCTTAGTGCTTTAATCTCTTTGTCTTGTTCGGCAAGACGGGAGTTCATCAGTTGAAGTTGGGCCATAATGGCACTAAGTTGTTCATTAGCGTCCCCCATTTCAGATGATGATTCAGATGATTCAGAGGTTTCAGAAGACGCGTCTGAAAAGGTGAGAACTCGTTTGGCGAGTGCGGGAGTAGGCCGACCTTGTATCCTCTCCGTCGGGCGTTCCCCAAGTTATAATCTCAAGACCTGTTCTGAACAGAAATCGAATGGACCTCGTAAATTTAAAGAAATGATGCTTTCGAAGTGAGAACTGGAAATGAAGGATGGAGAAATGGAAATGGAGATGAGAGATGAGAAATGAAAGGGAAATGGAAATGAACATGGGAATGATGGCGACATGGGCCTAACTATATGCGAGATGCAAATGTGGACCGGATGGGCCCGGACGGGACTATGCAAAGCAACTAGGCCCAGACTCGGAAGGATTGCCTATGCTAGCTTCGCTAGACTTAGGGAGGAATTGGCCGCCGGACTTGATGATTTTGGGCCATTATGGACTTAGGGTGGACTAGCTTCACTAGACTCGAGGATTTGGGCTGCATATAGATGTAAGATAGGAGTAGCTTCGCTAAACTCGGAGGGTGCCTTTATGGTCTTAGGGATGACTAGCTTCGCTAGGTCAATGGGTGCCATTATGGACTTAAGGGGTGTTGTTATGGACTTACAGGGATGACTAGCTTCGCTAGGTCAAGGTGCCGTTATGGACTTAAAGGGTGTCGTTATGGACTTACAGGGATGACTAGCTTCGCTAGGTCAAGGTGCCATTATGGACTTAAAGGGTGCCGTTATGGACTTACGGAGGATGACTAGCTTCGCTAGGTCGAGGGCCGTTATGGACTTAAAGGGTGCCGTTATGGACTTACAGGGGATGACTAACCCCATTTAGGTCGAGGTGTCGTTATGGACTTACAGGGATGACTAGATTCGCTAGGTCAAGGTGCCGTTATGGACTTAAAGGGTGTCGTTATGGACTTACAGGGGTGACTAGCTTCGCTAGGTCAAGGGGTGTCGTCATGGACTTAAGTAAATGCTAGTTTCGCTAGACTTAATGGTTTGGACTTCGTCCTGTATGGGTTTGGAATTAGACTGGACTAACTTAGGAAATGAGTTGGGCCTTATATGGACCTAATTATGGACTTAGTCTATATTGGTTTGAAGTTGGACTTGGAAATGCACATGGGTTTGACATTGGAAATGGACTAAGATTGGACTTAGAATGGAATAGACTGGGATTAGACTTAGACTGGGCTTGACATAGAGTAGGGTTCACATAAAGATGCAAATGGGCCTAGATTTGACTTGAACTAGACTTATATGGGCCTAAGATGGACTCTAGTGCTAGCGGACCTAATATAAATGCATGGACTCAAATTTAGAAGGACCTAATATGAATGCAAAATGGACTCTAATGCGCATGGGCTTAAGATGAATATAAGGACTCAAACTTAGATGGGCCTAGAATGAATGCAAATGAATTGGATTGATTGGATTGAAGGTGTTTGGAATGGGCTTAGAATTTTTTTGAAATTCATTTTCGAAAGGAACCCCTTGTTTTTATCTTTTATTAGGAAAAGATGATGGATTAGTTTTGAAAAATATTTTTTTTGAATTGTCGTGGTATGATGATGATTAGTAAATGCTTTTTGAAAAAGGTAGAATAGACATGGGTGTAGGATTGATTTTAAAAAATAAAAGTTTGTGAAATTGATTGAATATGGTAAGGTAAGATTGATAGGGAAAATTTGTTGAACAACAGGGAGGAAATGGGAAGAGGTAGACATGCATGATGACTCTAACTCTACTATGACCAGTTTTCTAGATGCACTTTTTAGGACAGGACTTCGACCATGCATGAAAATACCCTTTTTTGAATTAGGTGAGACTCCTAAAATGACCATTTTTTACGCGAATGCGAACAGGACAAATATAGGGTTGAACATAGGATCGACCACCACGACGAATAAATCGAAGAAAAGCATGCGATGCACGGGAATACGTGCCGCGCGGCATTCTTTGCGCGCGCGCGCTGGTCGTGCGTCCGGCGCGGAGTGGTGCGCCGGGGCGCAACTTAATGCGCTTGGCGCACTACTCCCCTCGACATGTTTTTCGGGGGATTTAGGCGAAGTCTTGGTCGATTGATGATTTTTTTTTTAGACGCGATTTTTAGAAACAACGCATAATAATGAAAAATTGACAGGGATAGTAACAGGCGAAGAATTGCAATCACAGGCAAATGTTATATAACATGGATGCAAAAGTTCCAACTTAAAGTCCAGTTCTATGTTTGAAACTATTGGTCAGGTTTAGGTTCAGTCTAAAAAGGGTCCATGACTAAGAGATTGATCCCACGCTTCGTACTCCTGCTTAAAGAGGTGGCCACGTGTAAGACGCACTCCAGTTCTCAAGTCAGGAACAAGAGAACAATGCCATGGTTGGGTAGGTTTGCTTATGACTAAGATCCAACACTATCGCTCAGGAAGCTTTTTGGAAGGACAAAGCGCAACCCCCCTCCCCCTCCGGGGGTGGCCTCACACATAAAACATGTGCTAATGAGGCAAGGTAGATTGTCCTTATGGTGGCTGAGCAATAGCCATGCATATGCAAAACTCTATATTATTCAAAGGCATAAAAGGAGAATGAATCGTATTTTTCAAGTTTCACCCACTCATTTTAAAAAATTAATTTTTTTTTTAAATCCTCCCCAGTGAAGTCGCCAAATTGTAGGCGTGTTTTTATTTCGCCTACGCGGTGTGAGCGCGTATTATATTTGACTACCCCATTGTTAAGGTTTTATTGAAAATTATTTTGAAAGAAGTCGCCAACAATTCTTTTTAGGAAGAATCATAAACCTAATTGGATATGGGAAACCGCAGGGACAGGAACGATCTTTAGGCGGAGCAATCGTGGAACCAGGAACATAGTATGATCAGGAATTGAAATTAATTTGAAAGGATTGAAGTGTTTGAGTGTTTGAGTATTTGGAGATTTGAGGTGTATTTCGGAAATATCCGTAAGTTTGTGTGTGTGTAAAAAAAATAATTCGACGCCGTCCATAATTCGGGAAATCGCGAATATTTATAGACAAAAGGAACTTGGCAGGCGCAATGCCACGCGTCAGGCGCACATTGGTGTGCCTGACGCGACCAGCCCAATCAGATTTAAACATGTGTAAACGCGTTTTTTAAAAGATAGAAAAGAAAGTGTGCGTCTTACACGGGACTTGCGTCGGACGCGAGGACTCGTGTGAGTCACAAGTCCACGTGTCAGGCGCTCATTGGCTCGCCTGACGCGCTCTAGCCAATGCGCTAGACGCACGTGGCGTGCTGAGCGCAACCGCCGCGTCCGACGCACATTCCATCATATTCATTTTTTGATTCTACGCGTCTTTCGAATATACTTTTTTATCCCTAAAATCCGGGAATTGAATTTTACGGATGTAAAACCTGATTTATATTTAAAATATTTATCAAAGATAATAAAAATATTTATACAAAATATTTAATTAGGCTCTTAAGTGGACTTAAAATATTTTATGGGCTTAAAATACAATTAATCATCGTGAATAATTAATTGGGCTTTAGAATATCATTTCAAACGCAATTTTGGATTGGTTCTTTAGATTGCTCTTACATTGGGTCCACCAACTAATACAGCGGTATGTTTCATCATTGGATCCTTAAATGGGGAGACACGATTATGTGTCTACGGTAGGCATGATTTTATTTTCGCCTACCGCGGTGTGAGCGCGTATTTGACTACCCCATTGTTAAGGTTTTTATTGAAATCGTTTTGAAGTCTCCAACAAGTATTTAAAGGAAAACTTATAAACCTAATTGGATATTGAAAAGCGTAGGGACAAATTAGGGACTTATCCAATGTAGATTTCCCCATCATGACTCCATAGATGCTCATTGAACCAAAAATTGAGTTCGGGGGGTGAGGGTACGAATATGGTCATAGTGAACCAAGTTCGCCCATTGCGACATTTACTAAATATCGATTCATATCATGATTTTATGCAAAAGAATAACCAATGAATATTTTTATACACCTTAAAATTATTAGTCTAGATTGGTTCAGAAAACACATAAAAGACTACTTTTAGTGGCAAGTTATTAAGCAATAATATTACAAGGTTCCTAGCAGGTTGTCCAAATTATCTGAATTAATTAGAACATTTCTTTAGGTCTTGTTTAGCAATAAATACAAGGTGATAAATATTGCAATCAGACATAAAGATAATATGGTTCATGAATGATAAATAAAAATAAGAAAAGAAAATATCGCAAGTGTAGACACATAATCGTGTCTCCCCATTTAAGGATCAATGATGAAACATACCGCGGCATTAGTTGGCGCGACCCAACTGAAGAGCAATCTAAAGAACCATTCTAAAATATGTTTCGAAATGATATTTTAAAGCCCAAATTAATTGTTCATGATGATTAATTGTATTTCAAGCCCATAAAATATTTTAAATCCATTTTAAAAGCCCAATCAAATATTTATTATTTTAATAGATATTTTTCATAAATATTTTATTATCTTTGATAAATAAATTAGATTTTTAATCCGTAAAATTCCATCTCCGGAATTTTTGGGATAAAAAAGTATCTTCGAAAGACGCGCAATAGAATATGCTCGAATATTCCAGAATATGCGCCGGACACGTAGATTTTGTGACTCACACAGAGTCTTGCGTCAGATGCAAGTCTTGTGTGAGACGCAACATACTTTTCTATCTTTTCAAAACGTGTTTACACATGTGCATCTCGATTGGGCTGGGCTGCGTCCGAGCACCAAAGTGCGCAGACGCGTGGCCTTCGCCGCCACATAGGCTTGCGCTGGCGCAAGGCTTGCGTGGAGCGCAAGGTTTCTTTTTCCTATAAATACCCGTATTTTCCCGAATTACGGACGGCTTTTCATATTATTTTTTTCATGAATACAAAAACCGACGAATACCTCTACTATACACTTCGAATACCTCAAACACTCAAATACTTTCAATACTTTCAATCAATCAATACTTTCACACTGCGTTCTTGGTTCCACGATTGCTCCGCCTAAAGATCGTTGCGCTCCTCAATCTAAGCCGCATAGGTATAATCTTGAGGATCCTTGAATAAATTCTATTTTTATATTGAAGTTACAAACCATTTATTTCATGATATAGATCTTTATTATAAAATCGCTCTACAGTACATTCTAAATCTCCTTCTTTCTTTTTATTTATTTTTCATACATTATTATTATACTTGCTCGATCATTATATGCATGCTATATGATTGTCCCGCTTATTGCTTTTATCACCTCACATGTTATTTATTGCTAATCAAAGACCTAAATAAATGTTCTAATATTAATCAGATTAATTTGGACAACTTTGTTAGGAACCTTGTAAAGCGATTGCCAAAATAACATGTCACTAAAATTAGTCTTTTTATGTGTTTCCTGAACCTACCTAGACTAATTATTTTTAGGGTGCTTAAAACATTATATGATTATTCTTTGGCATAAAACCTGTAATGAATCGATATTTAGTAGAGGCCAGCAATGGGCAATGTGGTTCATTATGACCATATTTGTACCCTTACCCCCGAACTCAATCTTTGGTTCATTTTGACCATCTATGGAGTCAGGACGGGGAAATCTACATTGGATAATTTGTCCCTACGATTTTCCATATCCAATTAGGTTTATGATTACTTCCTAAAAAGAATTATTGGCGACTTCTTTCAATACAAAACAATTTTCAATAAAACCTTTACGATGGGGTAGTCAAATTAAATACGCGCCCACACGCCGCGTGGCGAAATAAAAACACGCCTACAGTAAGGAGTTAGTATAATTTACAAAACTTATAGTCGCGGGAATACGTTAACAATCTACACCATGAATAGGATGTTAGTAACTTCAATAAAAATAATAATAAGAAATAAAATAATAAAAATAAAGTTTGTTAATTTAGTTGACTCTCAAAAATTATACTATCGTCAGAGTCGTTGATTTGTGCGAATCTTGGAAAAGCTGAATCATACGAGTCTTAAAAAATTGTATTTTACAATTTTGGGTCAGGTAAGAATAATGTTCTTGTATTTGTTTTGTAAACTTGTTGTTGTAAGACTAGGTGTAGGAGTATTAGTGGCGTGCAATTGTTTTGGACGGGATGCAGATGGTGTTATTAGATTAGGTGTATGTATTTGGCATAGGTATCAATTACGATGATGAAGATGATCAGCGTCGGTTTGTTATGTTAGGCGGTGGAAGAATTAGAGAGTGATGAAGGTGTGCGAGTGATGAAGGTGTGAGATTGAGAGATGAATGTGAGTATGGTCAAGTGAATTACGAAGGCCGTGAAATGGTCAGAGTGAAGAGATTTTAGGTGTTGGCCGAGTGTTTAGAGAGGAGAGAGTATATATGTTTAGGTGATTGGGATGCGATAAGTTTTAGAAAGATAGAAAGTCTACAAAGATTTTTTTATTAAAAGGATTTTTGAAAAGAGTTAGATTAAAAATATTAAAAAAAACACTCTAGAGAAAGATGATTTTTATAAAAGTTATTTTTGTTAATAAAACTAATTAATATAATTAATTAATTTTATTAATTAAATTAAATTTGGAAAAGGGGTTTTAAAAATTGAGCTTTCGTAAAAAACTATTTTTCAAAGGTTTTCGAAGATGGGACTTTATAAAAGTTATTTTAAAGCGTTTTAGGAAGCGGGTCTCGGTAAAACTATTTATAAAAAAAGTTTTCGAAAATGGGTTAATAAAGCGAGTTAGAAAATGGATTGAGCTTAAAGCATTTTATTTTAGGCTAGTTTCTTTGTTCTTTCCTCGTCCAGGACCAATTAGAGCGGGGTATTAGTGGTTATAAGTGCTTAAATGGGGAGGCACGATTATGTGTCAATCACTCATAAATCATGTGGCTGCGAATGGGTTGCGACATGTGTGATGATCAACCTTTTTCGGTGGTTGTTGGAATCTCCAACAAGACGCTTGGCTTTTGGTATGGGGGCATGATTGGTGGTAGAGAGGGAAATGCGAGAGAAAGGCGCGGTGTGTTTATGTTTCGAGTGCCATTAATCACAAGTGAGCAAGAGTACAAATATCTTCATTAAACCGCTAATTTAGATAGCGATAAATCTACTAAATCATTAATTGAGATGGTTTTTCCCTGACTGAATAAAAATAATTATTTCTACGAGGATGATATTTTGAAAATTATTTTTAAAAAAACCATAAAGTGAAATTTTTTATTTTGTTTTTAAGCATTATTTAGGCTAAAGTTTCATATTCTCACTATTTAAAGGCAAGACCACAAGACTCCCTAATACATGAATATATAGGAAAAAGGTTCCATGTTCATAATTTTACTTTGTTACTTATACAAACAAAAAAGATCGACTTTTTACTCTCGCTCTCACGGCGCGATGTCCATTGCTTCTTAATAAATTAGAAGATTGATATAAAATAAATGGAATATAAATTCTTAGGAGTCTTTCCAAAAAGCCCTACATAGTTCCAAACATATCACTTTATACTCATCGCATAATTTCTCAAATGAGTAAACTATAAATCACCCAAAAAATGTGTGAAAAAGAACCTAATTCTAAATACTCCACAAAAAATAACTACTCTTATTTCCTTTAAAAGAAGTAGAATAACCCCGATAGTTGGCCCAAAAACTTGATTACATAAAATCTCAAAAGATTCCCTAATCCATAAACAATATTTTCTTCTAAAACAAAAACAAAAACAAAAACAAAACGTAAGCATCGAATTGGAGGACAGGATAGGGCCTTTTTCAATGCAAACTGATCATCTGATCCTCAATCAGTTTTATCCAAAATTCTTCCTCCCCACCGAACCCCACACACTACAAACAGTACGTTTCTTCACATATAAATATAGAACCTTTCCTAAATCCCCATCTGTACTTTTCATTCGCTCATTCTCTCTCTCTCCTCTTTTTCCTCTGTTACTAATTACTAAACCCTTCTTCTCTTCACAAGACAAAAAATAAATAAAGGAATTCAACCCAGTGTCGTGAATTTGATTTGGTATGTCTTTTAAACTTTTTTTTTTTCCTCTTTAGATCTTACTATTATTTGCTGATTAGATTTTTTTAATTTTCTGTGTTTTTGTTGACTTATTTATGACTAGCTCTAATTCATTTATTCATCCCTTTTCTGCTATTTATTTGGGATTTTCCCCATATTTCTCGAATTTGATGTTTCTTTTTTTTTTTGGGATTTGAGAAATAATTTGTAGCTTTGAATTTAGTTTTCCTTTGCTTTTTCATCGGTTGAAGGAAAAGTAGGCTTTTGGTTTACTTTTATTTGTTGTATTCTTTACTTTCAATTATAAAATCATCCCAAAAAAATCTGAAATAAATGTGGAAAAGGAGTTAGAATTTCATAGTTGATTACTTTCCCTGTTTAACCTTGGTCCTAAATTGCCAAATTGTTTGTAGATTGTTTAAAATTTTGACTTTAATGATCTAGTCTGCAACTTTTTTTTTTTTTTGACAGGATGAGAAGGATTTGATTCATAAAAGGTAGCCAAACGGCACTTCCAATCAATTTCTGAAAAATAAAAAATTCCAAAACAAGTACATAACACCTTAGAACTACATCTGAAGCAATATCATCTGTGAGCTAGTCTACAATTCTATGGTAATAGTTGGTGGGTTTTTTCGTCTTTTGGGGGGTCGATAGTTGGTGGGTTATTTTATCAGCTTTTTTCTGTGGTTTTAGCTGCTCATGGAATTAGTCTTTAAGATTGATTTATAATATTTCGCCTGTATCATTAATGGAGTATTTACTATTGGCTATGACTTTGATCTTGATGGGTTTTTTTTAACCTTTTAGTTGCGTCTCCACTTGTTTTTCATGCTTTTAGATGACGAAAACTAGTGTTACTTTTTTAGTGCAATTAATAAATGTCTTGTCTCTATGTCTTTTTCTTGTCTATAAGTGGTGGTTGGAAAAAATGGTAGCTACATGATGTTAATAGCGCAACTATAGTTTTTATGAACGGCTAACCGCCTGCATTGATGATGGTCCACAAAGATGCAAGGCTGTTTTTAGGGTGGAATATTGAGAATTTTTACAACCTCCTTGTTGATATCACCATTGTGAGGTCTCGACGGACCTCCAAGGGTTGAGATATTATGTTCCTTTAATTTCTAACCTAATTAGTAGCGAGGCCTTTTAGGAGAGATACGTAAGAGAAAAAAGAGAATAAGAAATATCCTAAAGTAAATACGACTCCCTTTCATATTTTGTTATTCACTTTCTTACGCCTTCATCATAAGATATTTGTCTTTTCAGAATTCTAGTGAAAGGATATCATACGCCATACAGGTAATATGGGGAAGTTCACATTCTAAGTTACCTAATCTAAATGGCTTACTCTTGTGTGACGGCTTAAAATAGAAATGTTGCTTGTGTCTTAAGGGTAGCATTGCATTATTAGCTAGAGAAAGTTACTAGGGATGAAGTTATAGAAGTATTAGGTTCGAAGTTATATTAGTCCTAGTCATAGTTGTAGGAGTAAACCTAGTGAAAACTACCACAAAGAAGAGATTTTTGTGCATACAGTTTGGTTATTGGTGGGTAATATCTGATGATGTCTCCAAGTTTGGTGCCCTTATTTCCCTAAATAAAAAATGGAGATCGTTAGGTTTGGAATTATTATGAGGGGGTTTGATCACATCAAGGATGTGTGGAAATTCATGTCCTCTACATTTTTGCAAATGGTGCATGTGCATATTTATGTATAACCTAATTTGCGACCAACAAAAGTAATTTCAACATAAGCTTTCTCTATGTTATGTCTGAACTGGAAGCCTTATAATGCTAACATAGCAGTTATAACATAGATTTTGTGGTACATTTTTCTGGGGCTCCATTGAAATTTTATTCTTGTCTTTACTACTGTAAGTCTGTACTTATAAATTACCCCCCCCTTTTTTTCTTTAGGGAGTAGAAGAACCTGTTCTCTCTTTGTTGATTACCAAATTACCATGAAATTATACCATCATTATGTTGAAAGTAGAATTTTTCAAATTGTGTTTTTGGATCCTAAATTATGTGAAAATTGTGCATGATGGCATGAGCGGGACTAAGTCTAAGAGCGTCAAGAATTGGAGTTAATCCTTATCTCTTTAGTTGCATTAAAGATCTGAAGAGGTCTCAAGTGTGGAATTGCTTTATGTTTAAGATTCTTATACCATGTACAAGTACTTGCTGAGAGAGGAATAAGCTCTGTTCATTAATTTAAAGTTCCATTCTTTGAATAGGTCAGATTTATCAACTTGCGTGTTATTATATGTTAAATTGTTGTCATAACCTTATTTCTGTTTGCCGTCCCTCTTGAATTTTATAGTACTTTCTTTATACAGCGCCATACTATCATTGGAATAACCTTACCAATCAAGAAATCATGGTTGTTTTCAAGTCATCAATTTGTTTTGGATAAGATATGAGTGGCAAGTTTCACATGCCTACATACTATATTTAAGTTTTCGTTTGGTGGACCTCTTTGTGGTTATTTTTCACAGCTGCCTCAAACTTATCTTAAGAATTATTTGTGTTATCCTGTTTTCTTGTTAATTGACATTGTGAAGTCATGTGCTTTGGTTTTGAAAGCAGTGTTCACTTTGGCTATTAGTCTTACATTGTGTGAAAGCAGTTTTTTTATGAAATGACATTGTGCAATGTTGATTTTTTTGGGAAAATATTTGCACTTTAATCTGACTATATATATTTTTCTTAGGCACTTTGGAATGATGTCCATGGAACAGTGCTTTCAACAAGCTGTGACACAGGGCGATTCCAGTGGAGCAGACATAAATAAATGGAGATCTCCCTCAGCTGGAGCTGCTGGGGTGGAAAATAACTCACCTGGTGGTTTCGATTGCAATATTTGCCTAGACATAGTTCAAGACCCGGTAGTTACATTTTGTGGTCATCTCTACTGCTGGCCTTGCATCTATAAGTGGATGCAGTCTCAGAAAACTTTATCTGAAAACTTTGATCAACAACCTCAGTGTCCTGTTTGTAAAGCTGAAGTCTCGCAGAATACCTTGATACCCCTCTATGGTCGGGGCCAATCCAGCAAACCGGCTCATAGCAAAGGAACCAAACTCGACCCCGTTGTCCCTCAAAGGCCTCACGGTCCTGGGTGTGGGGTCCACACACTGATAACGACTACATCCACAAGTTCACATCCTGGTCAACAACTTCATTACCGTGATTACCCGGATCATTCACAAGTACATCCGTACTACTCTTTGGATGACTACTCCCAGTCACCTGCATTTGGGCTTGCAGGAACTACCACATACAATCCTACTATTGGCATGTTTGGTGAGATGATCTATGCTCGTATTTTTGGGAACTCACAAACTACACTCTATACTTATCCAAATACATACAGTGTCGTGACCACCAGTAGTGCACGAGCCAGACGGCATGTCATGCAGGTGGATAGATCACTAAGCCGAGTCAGTTTTTTTCTTCTGCTGCGCCATTATCTTGTGTCTTCTGCTGTTTTGAGACGAAAATCCCTGCCGCATCATATATGTATCTAATATATCTTATACTTGTATATATGAAAATGAGCGACTGATGTATGATCTATGTAGACGCTGAGGTTGAGGTGGTGGAGTTGTGGCATCGTTTCCCACCTCATATCACCGGGGCTCAGGGATCAAACCTCAGTGGGCTCGTTTGAGGATTTCCCTTATCTCACTCCAGTGAGTCAAGCCTCATCTTACCTTAAAAAAAAAAAAAAAAAATTATGTAGGCATTTGTATGGATGTGATGTTTGATACGGACAAAGAGTTATATCACTGGTATGATTTAACGTGTCATTTGTAAAGCTTTAAGCATTTCAACCGTGCTGGAATTACTTACTACTATGTCCATATAAGCTTTATGAAGGAAATATATGCGGATTGCAAAGTTTTTTTTTTTTTTTTTTAGCAATAAGAACACACGACAGAAGACTACACTAAAATCCCTCCCCTTGCCTTAACAGCAAGGAGATGGGCTTGCTCAACTACATCTCTACTAACCTTTTCTATACTACAAAAAACAAAATTAGTAAAAAGAATTTTGATATCCACAACGAGATTAGCAATTTCCATTGGGCTTTTACGCTTTCACAATAGCCTTGAAGAAGAGCATTTGAATCTGTTTGAACTTGAATCCTTCTTTTTGCCCTGTTACTTGCTACCAACATGCCCTTGAGCAAAAGCATAACCTTCCGCTTGAAGAGCCGAAGAAGCAACTACTGTATCTGTATCATTTCCCTGAAACACAACATTCCCTTCCACAAATCCCTCCCACCCAATCCACGCCATAATTCAACCTTTCCTCTGCTTCTTCCACGCCCCATCCACCACAACACAACAACAATTCCCATCCCGCTCTCCACTATCTCTTGCAATCAAAATATTATTATCATTTCCACATTCACTATTACTCATACATTTCTTATCCACATTCATCCAATCCCTTCTCAATTTTTCCTCTTGAAGAATCCTTCTTATTTCACCCATTAACTCCGTAGGCTTAATTTTTTTGACGGTTGAAAATCACATTATTCGAAACTACCAAATCGTCCACAATGTGGCAATGAAAACCTTACTCTGTTTGAAACTTCTCTCCATCAATTCTCCACGGGTATGTGAGATAATTTTCTCCCCATTCTGATATTGGTATGTAATCCTCCATTTCCACATTCAAACCTAATAATGAGCACTTCCATATCCTCTTGACAATATCACAATCCCGAAAAAGATGAGCCTCCGTTTCACTCTCTCTTTCACACAAGTAACACCCCTCCCTTACCATAACATTTCTCCTCCTCAAATTCATATTAGTAGCCAGCGCCTTATTTATTAATCTCCAAATGAACATTTTCCACTTTGGACAAATCTTTATAGCCCACAGCTTTCTCCAAAACTTCTTCTTTTTTTGAGAAATATTAACCGCACGATTCTTTCCAATCAAATACGCATAAACATCTTTCATTTTAATCTCGCCTAGATTGATTATGACCCCCGGACATACGAATCTTCCATATCGGTTCCGAGGCACATAGGTTGCCAAAATTCTCCTCGTAGACTCACCTTCAAACTTTTCCCAAACACGCCTTGAATCCCAAACCTTGCTCCCGGGCACCAAGAGATCCTTGACCATACTAATTCCATCTTCTTCCAACCTCACTCCATTCGGACTTTCAAATGCTCCCCCTTAACCCATTTGTTATTCATTATTGACGTTTTTTTACCATTGGCAATCTTTCTCATAGAACCCTTGGTGCAATCTCTCGTAGCTCTATACAATCCCCTCACCCCCACGACGCCCCTCTACACCCTTTAATCCTAAATTAAGGGGAGATTCCTTATATTTTCCCTTTAGTATTTGAGATACCAGCAAACCTTGATTATTATGCATTCGAGCCGCCTGTTTAACTAACATAGCCTTGTTGAAAAGGTGAACATTCCTTACTCCCAGAGTCCCAGTCCTCCCCACCCTTTAGGCTTTCAATATTTTCTTTCCTCTTCCAATATATAGGAGTAGAACCTTTTGAGTTCCGCCAAAAAAATGCCGAAAATATTGAGTTCATTTTTATCGAGTCAACCTCTTAGGCAACGGGAACACCGACATGTGATGCGATGCATGGTCATTTTTAAGTTTACTTGTTTTTACTAGTGTAAGCGATAACTCTTTTAGACATAGTCGGCACGTAATTAGGGCTCCTAGATTTGATTTCTTATTGTTTTTAATTTTTATTTTTCAAGAATTTGGTGATTACTGTTATGCTTGGAGTGACTTTGAAGCGTGTAGTTTAACTAAAATGGATTTGTATTTTCTTCGTAGTAAGCATCCTCTACTAGAATGCTCTAAGACGCTCCTTTCAAACTCAGGTTTATTTTTTTTCAATGTTTGTCATCATTTTGCTATACGTTTGAGGTTTTTTTAATTCAATGTTTATTATCATTTTGATATACATATCATGCTCTAAAGACGTACCTTCAAACTTTCAAACTGAAGTACACTTGAATTTTTAGACAAGTTGAACGCTAAAATTTAAGTTTACTTTAGCTCGATACTACAATGGAAGGGTTATGAGATGAGTTGAGCCAAGCAACCCCACACCTTGAAGTTATGATTCAAACTTCCAAAGTGGCACAAAAGTCCATTTTAATAAGGTAAAACTAGTAGAACATAATGAGTATATCCCTAAGCCATCAAGCTCCTATTACAAATTTACAACACAACAATTGTAGAACAATGCCACTGAGTTTTGCCAATTAAAATCATTAGGCAATTAATATGGAGGCTTTGGCTCATTCACACAGCTAATTAATCCTGATTATGATGAAGGAAGTGATCCTTTTCCTAGTAGCAACAACTTCTAGATCCAAACAATCAGAAAGATGGAAACATTGATCCTTTCCTTTACTCCATCATTTCCAACCTTGATCTTTTCCAACCACTCTTGATCAACTCCTCTTGCATACATCATCCCCGCACCGTACAATATATCATTCTCGGCCAGTAAAACCAACACCCTACCACCTTTGAATCCTACCCAAATCCTTTACATGAGGCTTCATCCTACGATCCCTACACCCTTCATTTGTATGTCACATATACATCCACATCTTATCATCCTCCCCAAAATAAGGATGTATCAAGAATCAAGATCATCCCTTCATCTTTTGGTTCTTTTGCATCGTAATCCCAAGTGGACCCCACCTTAACTAACAAAGTGTGGCATATATTCCCACCTGCAGAATCTCCACCCACAAAGATTCTGCTAAGATTAGCGTAATCATTGATCCAAGGGTCATGTCCGGTCCCCGTTAATGTGAGACGACACCCTCTTGGAGCGCGGCCCGGGAGTCGTCAGAATCGTAGGGATTATAAGTACTATAAGCAGAATTTCATGAATCACATTCATAAGCACTTAAAACAGGATCTCATGCATATACATTCAAGGATCACATAATAGTTAATAATTAACCTTTGACGCGTGATTTCCACAAAGCTCTTCGAGATCCGGAGATAGAACCGCAATTGAGATTCCTCTACTAGGTCCACGAATCCAGATCAATGCTCCACCTATGCTAGTTGGAAGGAAGAGGGACTCTCCTATTTCTTGGAGCAGTATTACGTAGCTTTGAAAGAGAGAGAAAAGAGGAGAGAGAAAATAATGAGAGAATAAACTGACTACTTTATTTTCTCACCCCACACCTAATTATAGGAACAAACTAGGTTAGGAGTCCTCTCCTTTTCTTTCTCCTTGGCCGGCCACCCCTAGAGTCCTTCATGGGCTCTAGGTCATTCTTTTATTGATCCAGATTGTGTAAGTGTGACCTTGTAGGATCCATCTAATTGGGCTTCGGGTTTATTATTTACTAAACATGAAGTTCTATAGCATCCTCTAGCAAGGCGTATAGACGACCCAATTTAATGAATTTATTATCTCCATAATATGATCCATGTTATATTTAGTAATTGCATAAGAGTCAAGGACACAATTCCTTCAATCTCCCACTTGTCCGAGACGAGTGTGCAATCTTCAAATTCCTTAAGTCTCTTAATGTCCAATTTGATAGTATGACCATATTTCTATGTCATCCATACTAGTCTTCAAATTAATCCTTAAAATCCGAGTTCGAATTGACAAACAAATGATCATCATATAATCCATTTGAGCACGGCCATGCATTTTTCAATTTTCACTCTCCAAGGGGCCAAGACACCCATCCTATCTCATATAGGAGGACTTTTCAATCTTGTGGCAACCAAAACTCCCACTCAACTTTTAGCACAACCCGAACACTGCCTTTATAGTCCCCTTTTACGGCATGACATCTGACAGCATTAAAGTTATACCAATCATTAGGCTAAGTATTGTTCCACTCATGTCTTAGGAATCCACTAATATAATTACGAAGTTATAGAAACTTTTAAGTAGGTCTGTTCGATCATGTATCAACTATAGATGTCCATATGATTGATTAAACATCTCCATGTTCCCATAGCCCATGAAACGGCGCTATCAATCAATCTTATATGCTAATCCTTTAATAAGTCACTTATGTCCAATTTAAGGACTTAGATTAGGAACTATAATATTCTATGAATTCTGTTCACTTATGGTGTTTCATTCATCAAATCACATATTTGACAAAACCATTGAATTCAAGATATACTTTGGACATTTTATTTAATACCAAACCAAAATTAAATAACATAAAATTTTATTTCTCATAAACATAAAATAGCAAAACCATGTCTCTACATTGTAATAAGTTTCTCTAAACCTAGTACAATCTAAAGCCACTCTAACATTTGCTTCAAGCCTATATCACTAGCGTGACACTCATGATTGGGTTGAGGTAGTGGTTTAGTGAGCGGATCGGCCACATTCTCATCCGTGTGAACTTTGCGAGATCCCGACATCCTTCCCCGTCAACAATCTCCCTAATGAGGTGATACTTCCTCATTACATGTTTGGATTTGTTATGTGATCTCGATTCTTTTGCTTGCGCAATAGCACCATTGTTATCATGAACAACTCGGTCCCTTCTAGAGCACTAGGGTATGATATCCAGCTATGTCAAGAACTTCTTTATCCAAAGCGCTTCTTTAGCATTTGCTTTTAACTGCTAAATATTACGATTACGTCGTAGAGTGCGCTACGAGTGCTTTGCTTTGAGCTCTTCCGGCTCCACTTGCTCCTCCATTTAGACAAAAGACGTACACCTCGACGAGAGCGGTAATCATCTCTGTCGGTTTGGAAGCTCGCATCGGTATAACCTTTAACAACCAACTCACTTTCACCTCCATAGACTAAGAACATGCTTTTAGTTCTTCTCGAAGTACTTAAGGATGCTCTTTACCGCAATCCGAGTGTGCTTCCCCTGGATTTGCTTGGAACTTGCTACACATGCTCAAGGCATATGCAACATCCGGTCGAGTACTTATCATGGCATACATGATAGATCCTATAAGCCGAAGCATAAGGTATGCTACTCATTCGCTTCAACTCATCAGGCTCAGTCGGGCACTAACTCTTGCTAAGCGATATGCCATGTGACATGGGAATGAATCCTCTCTTCGAGTTTTCCATGTTGAACTTTGCAAGAACTTTATCAATATAAGTTTCTTGACTTAGTCCAATCATCCTTCGAGACCTATCTCTATGGATTTTAATTCCCGGTATGTACTCGGCTTCTCCAAGGTCCTTCATGGAGAAACAACTTTTCAACCATTCCTTGGTGACTCGAAGCATTGGTATGTCATTTCCCATGAGTAGTATGTCATCAACATACAATACCAAGAAGACTAAGTTGCTCCCACTAAACTTCTTGTAAACACAAGATTCTTCTTCGCTTTTGATGAAACCAAATTTCTTGATTGCCTCATCAAATCGAAGATTCGACTTCCGAGATGCTCGCTTCAATCCATAAATGGATCTCCGAAGCTTCGCAAACCCTTTTAGGATTTTCTGGATCCTCAAAACCATCAGGTTGTGTCATGTACACATCCTCATTCAAGAACCCATTCTAGAATGCTGTTTTGACATCCATCTGCCAAATTTCATAATCATAAAATGCAGCAATCGCTAAAAGTATCCGAATTGACTTAAGCATTGCTACCGGAGAAAAGGTCTCATCATAGTCTATACCATGAATTTGTCTAAATCCTTTTGCAACCAGTCTTACTTTATAGACATAGACATTCCCATCTTTGTCTGTTTTCAATTTGAACACCCACTTGCATCCAATAGGGTTGACCCCATCAGGCAAGTCGACCAGGGTCCAAACTTTATTCTCAGACATGGAGTCTAACTCGGATTTCATGGCCTCGAAGCCATTTCTCGAGTCCGGGCTCGTCAAAGCTTGTTTGTAGGTAGTAGGTTACGAATTCTCCAAAATCATTATTTCGAGTTTTCGGTTAACGGAAATCAACCAACCTCTTGTTTGGAATCCTTTCTCTACTAGACCTATGCGGGGCCCGAGCATCAAGAGAAATGTTCTCTTGACTTCTTGAAGATCTTCGCTTGAATTAGATTCAAGTGTGATGGTAGGAGGTTCACGCGTTGAATACGTCATCTCCTGAACTAGACTTTCGTCTTGTTGGGCCTTCTCTGACATGGTGTGAACCACATCCAGTTGTTGCTCATCTCGAATTTCTTCGAGAATTATTTTACTCCCACTTGTCTTTCTAGAAACAAATTCCTTTTCAAGAAAGACACTATCACGAGCAACAAACACTTTGTTCTCTTGACGGTTATAGAAGTAATAACCCCTTGTCTCTTTTGGGTATCCCACAAAGAGACATTTATCTGACTTGGGTGCAAGTTTGTCGACGAGAACGTTTTATGTAGACCTCACATCCCCAAATCTTAAGAAAAGACAAGTTTGGAGTTTTTCCATTCCATAACTCATATGGAGTCTTTTCTACGACCTTTGACGGGCTTCCGTTTAGTGTGTGTGCAGCTATTTCGAGAGCATATCCCCAAAAAGAAATCAAAAGATCGCAAGACTCATCATTGATCGAACCATATCCAATAAGGTCCGATTCCTCCTTTCGGATACACCATTTAAGCTGCGGTGTTCTGGTGGAGTCAATGTGAAAGAATTCCACAACCCTTCAAATGATCATCAAACTCTTGGCTCAAATACTCGCCACCACGATCGGATCGCAGTGCTTTAATTGTCTTACCATGTTGATTTTGTACTTCATTCTGGAACTCTTTGAATTTATCAAAAGATTCTGATTTATGTTTCATTAACTAGACATATCCATATCTACTCAAATCATCAGTGAAGGTAATGAAGTAATTAAACCCTCCCCTTGCCTTTGTGCTCATAGGACCACAAACATCTGTATGTATGAGGCCCAAGAGATCGCTGGCCTTTTCACCCTTTCCAATAAACGGTGACTTTGTCATTTTCCCCATCAAGCATGATTCACATACATCAAATGATTCAAAATCAAATGATGGAAGAATGTCATCCTGTTGTAACTTTTGGATGCGCTTTTGGTTTATATGACCCATTCGACAATGCCAAATGTAGGTTAGGTTTAATTCATTTGATTTTTGTTTCTTGTTATCTATGTTATAGACTTGTAATGACCTATCAAGCACATATAAGCCATTTATCAATTTAGCACTAGCATAGAACATACTATTGTAAGAAATGGAACAACATTTGTTCTTAATTTCAAAACAAAATCCTTCAGAATCCAAAATAGAAACATAAATTATGTTCTTAGTTATCGAAGGAACAAAATAACAATTATTTAATTCTAAAACAAAGCCAGATGGCAAATGCAGACTATAGCTTCTTATGGCAAGTGCAACAACCCGTGCTCCATTTCCAACGCGAAGCTCTACCTCGCCCTTTGCCAGCCTCCTACTTCTTTTTAGTCCCTGCACATCATTAACTATGTGAGAACCACAGTCGGCATCCAATACCCATAAAGAAGTAGAAGTCAAATTGATTTCTATAACAAATATACCTGAAGTGGAAGCCCCAGACTTCTTTTCCTCCAAGTATAGAGGGCAGTTCCTCTTCCAGTGTCCTATCTTGTGACAATGGAAGCACTTGCATTCCGCGGCCACCTTTGGCTTGGCGGTTGGCTTAGGTTTTTCAGCAACAACGGCAACTTGCTTGCCTTTGTCCTTCTTTCCTGCCCATTTCTTCTTAAAACCCTTTCCCTTCTGAACCATCAGAACCTCTTTCTTTGGTTCTTTAGGGATATTCCTTTCAGCATTGACCAACAACCCGTGCAGCTCTTGTAAAGTCTTTTCAGACTCGTTCATGTTGAAGGTCATCCTGAACTGATTAAAGTTGTCAGGCAATGAGTGGAGAATAATGTCGTGCTAGACTCAACCCCGTAAGGGAATTCAAGTCGTTCCATGTTTTCGAATAGACCCATCATAGCGAAAACATGGGGGCCAACAGCTTGACCCGACTTCATTTGACATTCTAGTATCTCCCTATTGGTCTCATACCGCTCAACTCGGTCCTGTGTTTGAAACATAGCCCGCTGCTCTTGCATGATGGTATAAGCATCCTTGGTTTCAAACCTCTTTTGGAGGTCCGGCTCCATGGCGACTATCATCAAGCAAGTGATCGGTACAGACCTATCATTAGCCTGCTTAGCACAACGTTTGTCGGCTTCAGACGACTCATCAGTAATCACAAGAATTGGGGTTTCTAAGACATCCTCTCGACCCTCAGACCTCAATACGAGTCTTAGGGTTCTTTCCCAGTTGATGAAATTTTCACCATTCAGCCTGTCCTTTTCAAGGAAAGGACGAATGTTGAAAACGAGTTGTTGTTGTTGTTAGACATAGTATCTACGAGACGGAATAAAAGCAAAGTTCAATATTATGTTTATAAAACAACCTAAAACATGCAAAGGTTTCTAGGTTGATCACCTATTCAATTTTAATGTCCCATTTGAATAAGTAATTACAAGATCCTATCAACATGCAACACTAAGCAGACGGAGGCCTTATCTTAACGTTACATTCTCAAGGTAAGTAAACTTCTTTACTAATTATAACACTTTATAATTCTTGTTTAGATTGGTAAACATCGCATGCTTAACTATCTATTGCTTCAAAACCCAAAACGCTTTTGATGATTTTGTTAAGGATAACCAAACTAAGTAGTAAAATTCGCAATTTTACCTTATCTCCCAAAATTAATGATAATACCCTGTGGAGGCATGACCTATTACTATTAATTAAGGGTTAATAAGCACTTTATGTTTGGAAAAGCTAACCTTAATATTTGCGGGACCTAAGTTTATTATGTTGTTATGAATTAGTGAACTCTAGCGCATTGATAACCAACATACAACAAACTTATAAGCATTTTAAATAATAATAAAATGCAAAAAATAAATATGATCTAGTATGGCCCCTAATCCTAAGAACTAAGCATCATGGGCTCCTCCTTGGACTCTTCATGGATCTCCATCTATTTAGCCATGGGCCTTCTCTTGATGGGCTCGTCTTTCGATTACATAAGTATCAAAATAATTTAAATAATATCTAAATTAAATAAATTACAAAAATACTTAACGATACGCAAATCGTATTTAAATTACAAGAATACATCACCATCTGCAGATCGTATTTTCTAACTTAAAATTGGGCCATACTAGTCATTCATAGCAATTATATCAAATATAATATGCCACATCATAATATCACATATTATTCTTGCCATCAATCAAAATATCAAATATTCTTAATTATAGCAAGTATTTTTTTTGATGAAATTAATTATAGCAAGTAGATAAAATATTTAAGTAATTCCTAACCACCTAAAATTCTATCCTAGAAAATCTAGCCTACTAATTTTAATTAGATTAAAGAATAAAATTATGGAATTAATTTATGACCCAGTCAAAATTAACATAATTAACTTAATTAGAATTTGCTTAATTATCTCAATAAACTGTTTTACAAAATTTCAAAAAAAAATAAAATTTGTTGAGATACTGCTGCCCGTAAAAACGCTGCTGTTTCAATTTTTTTTATTTATTAAAACCGGTGGAATCACGGCCCGGCAGACAAAGGCTGCTTGCCGCCATCCCACGCTAGCACCGCACACCTTGTAGATCTCCGAGCCACCCCACGTCGGGAGGCCTCCACCTGGAACTCGCCAAGAACCTCTCCTTGGCCGACGCCGCAACAACACACCCGGCGCCGGCCCGGCGCCTAGCGGCCACGGCTGCTGCACGTCGAGCGTGCGTCGCGGCGTGGGCGCGCCACCACCGGCCTTCGATGGTCGCCCGGCCCGGCGTCTGTCTATCCCTCGCCGTCGTACGGACGGCGGACCACCGGAAGCGACCACCGGCGCGTGGCCGCTCCTCTTCCTCCCTCCTTATTTTTTTTATTTTTTTTTTATTTGAAGGAAATTAAAATTACAACATTTGTAAAATTAATTTATTGATCTTAATTAAATTAAACATAAACTCTTTTATGCCTAATTCTGAAAATTAAATCAAAATCTCCATTTTAATTAATTTTAGGGTTATTCACATAAATTAATCTTTAATTCATATAAAACGCTTTTTACATGAATTAATTTTCATACATAAATAAATTTAAACATGAAAATCAGATTAATAACATGAACTTAATATTCGAAATTTAGAGATCTAAAATCAGAATTTAAATTTTGAAAAATTAGGGTTGAATTTTCAAAAAAAAATTGGTCACTTTATATTGAAAAATTAAGCAATTAAATATCCATTTAATCAATTCCAATTAATTATTCAATCCATAATTCAATTCCTCCCCTTAATCAAATTAAAATTAGCCATGAACACATCAAAATAAATCTAATTATTATAACCAAAAACTATATGCAAGAGGCTAAAACTGATACCACTGTAGGATTATAAGTACTATAAGCGGAATTTCATGAATCACATTCATAAGCACTTAAAACAGGATCTCATGCATATACATTCAAGGATCACATAATAGTTAAGAATTAACCTTTGACGCGTGATTTCCACAAAGCTCTTCGAGATCCGGAGATAGAACCGCAATTGAGATTCCTCTACTAGGTCCACGAATCCAGATCAATGCTCCACCTATGCTAGTTGGAAGGAAGAAGGACTCTTCTATTTCTTGGAGCAGTATTACGTAGCTTTGAAAGAGAGAGAAAAGAGGAGAGAGAAAATAATGAGAGAATAAACTGACTACTTTATTTTCTCACCCCACACCTAATTATAGGAACAAACTAGGTTAGGAGTCCTCTCCTTTTCTTTCTCCTTAGCCGGCCACCCCTAGAGTCCTTCATGGTCTCTAGGTCATTCTTTATTGATCCAGTTTGTGTAAGTGTGACCTTGTAGGATCCATCTAATTGGGCTTTGGGTTTATTATTTACTAAACCTCGAAGTTCTATAGCATCCTCTAGCAAGGCGTATAGACGACCCAATTTAATGAATTTATTATATCCATAATATGATCCATGTTGTATTTAGTAATTGCATAAGAGTCAAGGACACAATTCTTTCAGTAACATGAAAGGATGGGTCGAGCGGGGAAGAGGCCGTACTCGGCGATACACTTGATGAGTTTCGCTCGGCGCCGATGAGGGACACGAAGCTCGTTTACTCCTCCGAGAAGGCGGATGCATGTAGAAGCCGCCTCTCGTGGATGTAGAGTAACACGGGGAGCTTCGTATTAGGCTGTGAAGATGAAGGAAAGGAGGAAAAAACGAGCGGAGACGGCGGAAGAGATGTCAATGTCTTTCATGGAGACGGGGGTGGAGATGTGGAGTTGAAGGTTGGAGGAACTTTTATGAAGGGAGGAGATAAGACATTATTGGAAGATAGCGTGCGAAATAGTTATAAAAATTAAATTAATTAGCACCATAATTACATCTAGTATTAGTTTGAGGCTTTGAGCAAGAACGTGGATACTCGCTAGACTGATATCAGAAGAGGGAGAAGATCATGGAAGTTTCCTATAGTGTTGTAGTTCTAGTTATTTTTTCCATAAAATAAGGGATTTTTTTAATAAAAATAAGATAAGGATTGTAGAAGCGATAACTTGAGCAATTGTTTTGTTTTAATTTTAAAATTGATGGAGTTAGTTTTCTTTCCTTTTTTTCCTTTTTCTATTTTTCGATGTCGACCCCTGTTGCCTTATAGAATAGAGATAATATCATCGAGACATAACTTGAAATAATTTATATGGAGCTCAATTTGTCCAGAAACTAAAATAATAATGTCTATATTATACATGATAAATTTGTATATCTCAAATTGAAAGTTCAATATATACATTTCAAAGCCAAATACAAAGCTGAATTTGAGTACAACATCTGGAAAAGTAAAATAACATAATATTTGGAAAAGTACAACAGACATTTCAATAATACAACAATATGACACCAAAGTACAATAACATAATATTATAGTGTTATTCAACAAAGAGCCACAAACAATAGAAAATGGAGGCTAATAAGGTACTTTAAACAATATCAAAATATACAAACTTTGTGTTAAATATTTTGTTTTTGTGGTTGTGATACAATTTAACTTTGAACTTTGTGTCAGATACTCAAACATATGTAGCTATAAGCAAATTTAAGAATTTTTCCACTATATGAATGTACACACTTTGGATAATCCTTTCATGACAATTCATAACCCCATATAATTTTTTTTCTTTGATGCGTGAGGGATACAAAATCCATAGGAAATGAGTATGCAATTTTTTAAGGGAAAGATATAAACCCTCTATCTCTCTTTGTCTTTTTGAAAGGTCTCTATCTGTACTTTCTTTTTTCTCCCTTTTCACTACCGTGTTGTTCATAGATTTTATAGTCTACAAATTTTGCACTTCCAAATCTGATGCATTGAGGTGATTTTCTCCCCCAATCTGATCTCCTTCTTCTGAAAGAAAATCGAAAAAAAGAAATCACTGCCATCTCTAGACCTCCACCTACATCCAGTGCAATGCCATCTTTTTTTCTTTTTTCATATCTTCCTCCCATTGAAACTTGATAATTGGAGATAGGTGAAACTAAATAATTGGAGATAGGTCAATTGAAGCAGTGAGGTGATTGAAGGTGGAGCAATAATAAATTGGAGAAGAAACACATAATTTTCGAATTGCAATTGAGTAGGTGAGTTTGAAAGATTTTCAATTTTTTTTGCATGCGAAATAAACGCAAATCTGTAAATTTATTGGAGATTGCCACTGTTTTGGAATCATGGTAACTGTAAAGATTTTTTTTTAAACTATCATTAATTATTCCATGGAAAGAAATTTGTTTTTTTCGAATTCTTGTTCCATGAAAAGATTGATTTTTCAACAATTTTTTTTTGAAGTTATAGTTCGATCTGTTATCGTGAAAAAAATTAGAGATTTGAGATTCTCTGTTTTAATCCTATGACAATTATGTTCTTCAAGATGAATTATATTGTTTTCTCTTCTCCCTACCATCCCAACTAACACTTTATTTCACTAGTGGAAAAAACCTTATATGTCACTTAGTAACAGATTCGGTTTTTACAAAACCGCATCCGAAAATCAATAAAAAAAATGGGAGGGAAAGTTAGGCGGAAAATCTGATCCGGTCCTTTAGTGAACCGGATCAGATTGTAGAAACTGCTGCGGTTTTTTTAAAATCTGATCCGGTTCACAAGACCGGATCAGATTTTTCGTTATTTTTTATATAAAAAAAAATGAGCTCGGTCCCAAAATAACGCCCCTCTTTTTAGAGGCCCAAAGCATGGATGAAGCCCAACGCGTCTCTCCCCATACCTGATCTCTCTCCTCTCTCCAAAATATCAATCTCCCTCCTCTCTCTCTCTTTCTCTCTCTCTCTCCTCTCTACTCCTCCCTCACACCACGCCGGCAGATCCCTAAGCCCAAATTCTCACTCAGCTCCCTCATCTCTGCTCTCACCTCTCATAAACGCCACCACGTCAATCTCACCTCTCTACTCCTCCCTCACGAAACGAAAAACGAAAATCAAGAGCGAAAATGAAGAACGAAGAAACGAAATCAACCAATGCGGACCGCCACAAATCGCCACGATCCGGCAAATAACGAATTGCCAAGAAAGAACCTCTCCCATTTCTTCAATTTTGGTTTGATAATCCTTCTGCCAAATCCAAACAAGCCGCTTAGGGTAGCTCTATTCGCCCCATTTACACCTTCTCCACTGTTGAAGAATTCTGGAGGTTCAATTTCTCTTTCTCTCTCTCTCTCTCTTATTTACTTTCTTTGTGAATTTGATTGGTTTCTTGTTGTTGTTATTCGTGAATTTTGGTTTGTTTATTATTCTTTTTTGTGATGCGCGCAATTGTGTTAGGGTTTTAGTTTTCTTGGGCAGTATGACGTGATATTTGGATTTTAATTTGTAATTTGGTTGATTTTAGTTTTCATTTGAGTTATTTGATTGGCATAATAGATTGTTAATCGCCGCGCTTGGGTTGAAATGGGAGTGTCGAATAATATCTATGGTTGTAATGAACCACTCGATATCTTTTGGCATTCGATGCGATATCAGAAGATTTTCTTGTTGAATTGACGATTTCATATTTTAGAGGGTTGTGTTGTTGATTTTTATCTTAGGGTTCTAAAGTAAGCTCCATTTCTTTGTTTGTATGTATTATTTCAAACCCTGGAAACTCTACTCTTGCAGTATTTTTATGGCCGCCATCTGCTGGTTCCCTATCATACCAACGATTTTCGCGCATCAAAATCCGAGAAATGAGAGACGACTACCTGAAATTCGAGCTCCGCGACACCGATTCAAGCGTTGCACATACTTATAAGTATTTTTTGGCTTTTGTAGTTTTGGACCGGATCAGTAAATATTTTGGATCTGCTGCGAGGCTACCCGATGCGGACCAAAACCGGATCAGTAAGCCCAATTTTGACCGCATCGGATAGGCTTTTTTCCACTAGAATTTGACACAAAAATAAAACTAACACAACAATCTCCTTTTGTTTTCTTCTGAATATTTTTGGGTATAATTTTCTTGGTTATAAAAATTATTTCTTTTACAATTTGTAAAAATGTACGAAATAAAATAATCCCATTTTACCTTCTTATTGTGAGAATTATAGTTGTAATAATGTTACCCAACTTTTCTTTTTAAATTTTGTCAGCGTTTTTATTGCAAAATCAATTTTTTGTTAATTGAGGAAAATACTCTATAGTTAAAAATGATAAATGTTAAAAGAAGTTATTACTGTATATATTTGGTTATTCCCTAATTTCCCCAAAAAAAAACCCATTTGCAATTGAATATTAGTATGTAAACGATTTGCAATAACACACTTACCTTGCAAATGCCCCTTTTTGCTGATATTTGGTTGACGAAATTGGTCGATTGTAGTGATTGTGACTTATACTTTCTTTCTCCTGCTGTCGTGAATAAGCTAAGATTGGCACAAAATACATTATCAAAAGCATTGAATTGGATGTTGTGAATAATAAAGAAACACATTTTAAATTTTGATGTGAGGGAGAAGTAAGTAAAACCTTGTAAATATTTGCTTTACACTGATATCCCACGAAATTCGTTGCTTGTTGGTGGTAGGATATAGATTATTTGCAATTGCGTACTATTAGTGAAAAGTATCCTGTATGAATTGACATTAAGAAAATGAATGTTGTATTTATGAAATTAAATTGTAAAGCAGTGATTTATTTTGTGATTACCTGATGTTGGTGGTATAATAGTATTGTAATGATTATGTGTTAATGATTATGTGTTTTTGGGTATTCTGTTGTGGTTTTCAGAGAATTGAGAAGTAAAGATAATAGGAAGGACAAAAAGGACGAACTGAAGGAGTGGTTTTCAGATTTTGGTTGCAGTTTTTTCCCATGTAATTAGGGGATTGAGTTGGACAGTGAAGTTACACGTTGTAGTTTTTCCTTTTTTTTGGTGGTTTTCTGAGTAAGTTAGGCAATATATTTTTTTTTCTTTTTATCTTTTTTCTTTTTTTCAAAAAATACGGTGTTGATACTGGGGAGGTTACTAATTTGAAAATCTTCATTTTTTTTTCCTTTTTCCTTATTCTATTTGATGTAAATATGCTTAATTTGTTAGGGGTAAAATGGGAGATTTAATATTTTGGTGTCCCCCCTAGTTGCCTTATATAATAGAGATATGTATTTATGTATTATATATGGCTGCACAACTTTTCCTTTAGTGGGAGTTAGTTTCCTATTTTAGGTAGTATATATACCACGTTTGACAGCAATACAAGACAACACACAACACTCTTTGTTACACCCCGGCAATTCTCTATTTTATAAAATACCTTTTTCACATAAAACTTAGAGAATTATCAAAGTATTATCGCCCGTGTGATAACGTATCGGCTTATTCAGAATTTTGCAGCGAAAATAAATAAATAACTTTGAAAACATGAAAAACTTAGTCAACCATAAAGTCAACTCCAAAACCAAACCAAAAGTCAAACCAACTTAAAAGTCAACTACAACATATTAAACCAAAATTATTTGCAATATAAAATAGTCTAAGCACAAGCGCTCCACTTTTCCCAGACACCCAATGATGCATCATCTTCAAACCTGAATTGGTTGATGCTTTATTGATCCTATACGACTGCTCACCAAATGAATCATTTATTATAGGATCAATAAGGCACAACCATGATTGACACACAGAAAAGCACGTAATCAGCAAAACTCGGTACTACATAGTAAATAAAATACAAAACCTAACATGATACTAATAAACATTAAATCAGAGATAAATAATAATATAACAAAATAACAGACTCACTATAGTGAACTCGACTCCACAACCAATAGGTTACTTATAATTAAATTGAATAGTCATTGGATAGAGTTGTCCAAACCAAACCATGTCTTCAATTAGAAGACGAATTACGGGCGCAACTTCGTACTCCCCCGACCAACGATGTCGAGGTACTAATCAAAGAAAATAGAACACGGTGATCAGTCTGGTCCCAAGAAAAGCCATGGGCTACCACCATGTACTCCAACTCATACTAGTCCAACACTTCAGACGTGCACAAGTCTAAATGATATGGAAGAGAAGTGTTAAGTATGTAGTCTTCTAATTTTGTTAGAATTCTATGTAATTTAGGTATTTTAATTCCTAGTTTGTTAAGAGTTTCATTTGCATTAGGACTTTAATTGTTTTAGGCGTGTGTTTGATTCAGGTTAGGCGTGTGAAAGATGATAGAATAGTTTTTTTATTCTATGTTCATCTTCTTAAGTTTCCTATTTCTAGTTGCTTTCTTATTTTGCTTGTACTATTTATATTATTTTCGGCCATCATAATAAAACATGCTGAGTTTATGAATTTAATTCCTTGGTGAATTATTGTTTCTGGAGAGAATCCAACTTGTTTCAGGAGTTAATCCACAACCCTAGTTGAATCTTGACTTGGATTAGTCAAATTCTTCATATCCCTTGACTCATTCGAATTTTATTGCTGTTCATCACCAAAGAATTCGACTATTGCCATTAAAATACATCAAAGATTGCACCTTTACTTCAATAAACTTAAAGAAACCTCTAAATACACCCAAGAAAAGCTAAACTACATCCTAAAGAGCCTAAAAACCGTGAATCTTGAACCAAGATCCACATCAAGTGGTGTGGCTGCTGATCTTTTCCCCTCACCTCCGTCGTTTCCTCTTGTTTTGGTTCCCACCATGACTGAAGAAAACCAAACCACGGAACAAAATCACCAACTTACTGCCACGGTGAGTGCTTTGTGCGACCAGTTTAAGCACTTCCAACGTGACGAAAACTTTGCAAGAACCCCCCTCAACACCAGCCACGGTGTGAAGAAGAAGTTAAGTTGGCTGATTTGCCATCTTTTGATGGTGACCTTGACCCGGAATCCTACTTAGATTGGGAGCGTCGTCTTGATCGTCTCTTTAATGAAAAACGGTTAAGTGATGGCACTCGTTTCACCTATGCCATCCTCACGCTAACGAAATATGACTCCTTGTGGTATGATTCCATGAAATTGCGTCGTGAACGTGAGGAAAAAGCCTCCATTGACTCGTGGTCTTCTCTTAAGGCCAAGATGCGTATGCGTTTTGTGCCCTGCACATACAAACAAGAGCTTTATGTCCGCCTCAATTCTTTACAGCAATCCTATTTGAGCGTTGAACAGTACATCAAGGAATTTGAGCACCAACATATGGCGTGTGATATCCATGAAGTCGATGAACAAAAAATTGCTCGGTTCCTTGTCGGTTTGAAAGCCTCCATCGCTAATTTGGTCGATCAGTATACTACTTTTGATGACATCTGTATTCTGATATGTCTATTTTATATAGAGTTTTACCCCCGTCCCTCATTGATTATTGGTCTTTAATTGTGCTCTTCGGAGCCATTTTTAGTACTAATGTGCTCCTTGTAGTGTGTTTGTAGTTTCAGGATGATTATTGTAGGAATTAGCATGTTTGATGCATTTCCTACTCATTTATACCACTACAAGAGATGATGCACTTTTGAAAGCTCGAGCATTTTAATTGGGTTGCATTCTACAATTCCAGAGCTTTCCAACAAGTGGTCACTTGCTTAATTCCGACAAATAACGCAAAAGTTATGACACTTTGAAGATTGGAATTTGGGCGTCAAAGACCGGAAGACCGCCCGGTCGGGCGATATCCGCCCCAGCCGGTCGGGCGACTTTACTTGGCCACATTTTTGAGCTTGAAAAGAAAGGAAGCGAACTTCCTTGCGGGCCCGGTCGGGCGACATCCACCCGGGTTGGTCGGGCGAGGCGAGTCCACTTGGAGAGAAGCAGTTGAAGAACGCCCGGTCGGGCGTGACGAATGATTTGGCTACCTGGCAATCGCCCGGTCGGGCGGATTCCGCCCGGGTTGGTCGGGCGGGTCTGTTTTTAAGGAGTTTTAAGCGCGTGTTGCGCTGACTCTTATTTTTCATATAAATACTTATCCTTTTAGGGTTGAAAAACTACGTTTTTACATTATAATTTCAGACTTTAGTTTTCTAAGCATATTTTAATTACTCAAGAACCCTAGTTTACTACTTTTCGCTTTGGATTCAAGATCAAACATTTGGATTACTTGCAAGTTTAATATAATTCTTCAATTTGGTAATTTTCTTTAATGGTCTCTCTATTATTGATTAGATTCATCTCTTAGTTATTTGTAATGCTTCAAAGTATGAATTTTTATATAGATTGTGTTATTTTTTTCATATATATGAGTGAGTAGTTTTATTTCTATGATTGTGGGGATCTATGTATGCAATGAGGGATTGATGGATTAGTCTAATTATTTCATATTTCAATTGTTTCCTGTGATTGAATCGTTCATGCTAGATTTATAAATTAGGCCTGATTTGTATTTCTACTATCGCAATACTGAATCTGCTTCGAGAGGAGATATACTGTATATGCTTTCAATCATTAGGCAGAGTGATCCTTGACCATGCGAGAGCGGCTAGGTGATCTTTGAGCGAGGTAATGTTCGAGAGAAATTACACGTGCCCTAGATTAATTGACTTATTAGGTAGTTGTCATTCGTCCCTGATTTCCCGAATTGTATGTATAGTGATCCATAATCCTAGTTCTTTATTAATTGATTCATTCCCTCGTATTTAATTCTGTTATTTGTTTTAGCTTAGTAACACAACCATTTTCGTCTGATTTAGTTAGTATAATATTAGAATTCAGAGACAATAGTATAACTTTCTTCCTGTGGATTCGATCCTGACTTCCATGACTACTAGTTAGTGGACCTTAGGTTATTTTTGATTAGGTGATACGACTTTAGCCTGTCAAATTTTAGCACCGTTGCCGGGGAGACGGTTTATTTTTATTTTGTCTGAATTATAGTATTACACTAACCTCTACTCTGAAGAATACATGTTCTTTGGAGCATCTCACGTTTGTTTTAGTGTTTTTGGTGTATGAGCAGGAAATTGAAATCCCCAAATCTCATTCCATTTGATCCGGAGATTGAAAAGACCGCTCGTAGACTCAGAAAGAAAACTAAGCAATCAAAGTTGTCTACAGGGACACCCTCCCTAAAGACACCTTCTCCACCATCTTCACCACAATAGGAATTCCCCGTCTCACCTATTACTCTTAAAATGGGTGACGAAGTTAAACCAACCTTCAGAGATTATGCACAACCATCTCCTGATAATGTACCCACTAGGGTCCGGATGCCTACCATTGCTGCTACGAATTTTGAAATCAAGTCTCATGTTCTGAATATGGTTCAGAATAATCAGTTTATTGGGTTACCATCTGAAGACCCAAATCAGCACCTGCAGCGGTTTTTACAATGTTGTGCTAATCAGAAACAAGCTGGTGTTACTGCTGACGAGATGAAACTCATCTTATTTGGTTTCTCTCTGCGCGACAAAGCTCTATTTTGGTATAATAAGCTGCCTTCCACCATCACCACCTGGGCAGAACTATCAAGGATCTTCCTCATCAAGTGGTACCCTTACCAAAAGACTGCAGATATGCGTCATGCTATAGTAACTTTCACCCAAGATCCTGGAGAGTCATTGTATGAAGCTTGGGAGAGGTTCAAGGATCTGTAGCGCCTTTGTCCTCATCATGGTTTGGACCAGTGGTATTTGTGTCAGATTTTCTACACTAGAGTTGATGCAGATACAAGGCGGGTAATTGATGGAGCCTCCGGTGGGTTCTTCCTGAATAAGGCCATTGATGAAGGGTATGAACTTCTGGAGAAACTCGCTTCTAATCAAGCATCTACTATTCGTTCCTCTATGAAAAAGGGAGGTAAACATGATGTTGAGGCCATTTCTTTACTGTCCGGGCAACTAGCTGCTCTAACCCAGAAGATCGATTTTTTGAAGCTAGGTAATGACTCCTCCCACATGAATGTTAACGCGATGGCTATAGTGCTTCTTATTACAATGCTATCATTTGTGATGCTTGTGGGATACCTGGGCACAACTCTCAAGAGTGCCCTGCGCTCCTATCTTCTAATGTAGGGGGCAACTGTGAGGCAATTAATGCTTTTAAGTCACAACCCAGGGGCCAGATCAATCCATATTCCAACACTTACAACCCAGGGTTGCGAAATCATCCAAACCTATCATATAGGAGCAATAATGTGTTGAACCCTCAACCTCAACAACCATATGTCCCTTAAAATCTGGTTCAACAATATCAACCTCAACAACAAGCTCCTCTTGGCTTCCAGAGAAATCAAGCTCCACAACAACCTGCTCCAACTACTGACCCAGCCATGACAGAGTTGAGGAACATGATGTTTCAGATGCAGAAAGGTTTTAATGCTTTTCAAGCAGACACAAAAGCTCAGTTTGAAAATTTGGGTACACATAACAAGATGTTGGAGACTCAACTAGCTCAGTTGGCTAGTTCTTCTGCTACTAGGCCACCTGGGTCATTACCTTCACAACCAATGCAACCAAGAGATACTGCCAATGCCATCACTCTTAGGAGTGGAATGCAGTATGATGGTCTAGAAATGCCTAAGGATGATCCGGTTGAGCCAGAAAAGAATGAAGCTGTCACTGAAAATTCCACAGCTCCTAAGGAGGCCAGCAATGCAGAGAAGCAGACAGTAGCTGAAAAAGTTCCATCTACCACTCCTGTGATCAAGTTACCGTTCCCCAATCGCCTATTGAAGAATAAGGTTGATCACCAGCTCCATAAGTTTTTGGAGGTAGTGAAGAATCTTCAGGTAACTGTCCCATTTACTGAACTTATTACTCAAGTTCCTGCATATGCTAAATTTTTGAAGGAAATTCTGACTAGGAAAAGAGCCTTTAATGAAGTTGAAACTGTTGCCTTCACTGAAGAATGTAGTGCTCTTTTGCAAAATCAGTCCCCACCTAAATTGAAAGACCTGGGGAGTTTCTCTATCCCTTGTAACATTGGCACCATTTTAATTGATAAAGCTTTATGTGATTTAGGTGCTAGTGTTAGTGTCTTGCCCCTTACTGTTTGCAAAAAGCTTGACATGGGAGATTTAAAATGTACCAATATTACTCTTCAAATGGCCGACCGTTCTGTTAAATAACCCCTAGGTATCTTAGAGGACGTCCCTGTGAGGGTAGGTAAATTTTTTATTCCTGTGGATTTTGTTGTGCTTGACATGGAAGAGGATACTCAGATCCCAATTATTCTAGGGAGACCATTCCTTCATACTGCTGGAGCTGTCATAGATGTTAAGAATGGAAAATTAACTTTGACTGTGGGAGATGATAAGGTGACTTTTAGTTTGACCAATGCTTTGAAAAGTCCCATGCTAGAGGAAGCCTGTTATAGAATTGATGTCATTGATGTGCTGGTTAATGATGACATGCCTCAATCCCTTCTGCGAGATCCTTTGGAGGCTTTGCTTTGTTTTGCATCTTCTACAGGTGATGGTAGTCCCTTGAGTGCTGAAGTGGATGACTGGGAAGCAGCTCTTACATGCGAAGAGCTTGATATTACTACCACTCACGAGAAGGAACGGTTAGTATATGATACTCAACCGGTAGAGGTAAAGAAACCTGGACTGAAACCCCTTCCCCCTTCTCTGAGATATGTTTTTCTGGATGAATCTGAAAATTATCCTGTAATTGTTAGTGCTTCACTGAATGATGGTCAAATGTCTCAACTTTTGTCTGTTTTGAGAAAACATAAACAAGCCATTGGATATAGTATTGATGATTTGAAAGGTATAAGCCCTGACTTTTGCATGCATAAAATTTATCTAGAGGATGATCATCGTCCTTGTATACAAGGCCAACGTCGTTTGAACCCCAATATGCAGGAAGTGGTCAAGAAAGAGGTTATGAAATTGCTTGATGCTGGAATCATTTACCCCATTGCTGACTCTAAGTGGGTGAGTCCAGTTCAAGTGGTTCCTAAAAAGGGAGGTACTACTGTGGTTAAAAATGAGAAAAATGAATTAATTGCTACAAGAGTAGTAACTGGTTGGCATATGCGTATTGACTATAGGAAATTAAATGTTGCCACCAAGAAAGATCACTTTTCCCTCCCCTTCATTGACCAAATGTTGGAAAGGCTAGCTTGTCACTCTTATTTTTGTTATCTAGATGGCTATTCAGGTTTCTTCCAAATACCTATCCATCCAGACGACCAGGAGAAGACCACCTTTACATGCCCTTATGGTACCTTTGCCTATCGAACGATGCCATTTGAACTATGCAATGCCCCCGCCACCTTCCAACGTTGTATGATGGCCATCTTTTTGAGTTCATTGAGTCCATTATGGAAGTGTTTATGGATGACTTTAGCGTGTATGGAATTGATTTTGATGCATGTTTGATAAATTTGGCTAAAGTTTTGAAAAGATGTGAAGATGTCAATCTTGTACTGAACTGGGAGAAGTGCCACTTCATGGTTACTGAAGGAGTGGTACTTGGTCATATTATTTCTGAACGTGGCATCCAGGTGGATAAAGCAAAAATTCAAGCGATTGAGCAATTACCCCCTCCTGTGAATGTCAAAGGAGTGCGAGGCTTCCTTGGTCATGCGGGGTTTTATCGCCGCTTCATCAAGGATTTCTCTAAAATTGCTAAACCACTTACTCAGTTGCTCATCAAGGATGCCCAGTTCATGTTTACTGATGAGTGTCTTGTGTCTTTTAACAGGATCAAGCAAGCTTTGATTACTGCTCCTATCATTCGATCTCCAGATTGAACCCTTCCATTCGAGATTATGTGTGATGCTAACGACTATGTTGTGGGAGCTGTGCTTGGTCAGAGGAAGGACAACATCCTCCATGCGATATACTATGCTAGCAAGACACTAGATGAAGCTCAAGTTAACTATGCCACCACTGAGAAAGAGCTTCTAGCTGTGGTTTATGCACTGGACAAGTTCAGGACATATTTGCTGGGGTCTAAGGTCATTGTTTATACCGACCATGCTGTATTAAAGTACCTCCTAGCCAAAAAGGAGGCAAAGCCTAGACTCATTCGGTGGATTTTGCTGCTCCAAGAATTCGACTTAGAGATCAGAGATAAAAAGGGAGTAGAAAATATAGTGGCTGATCACTTGTCCAGATTGCAGTATGAGGATATGGAAGAGGGTATACCCATTGATGACTCCTTTCCTGATGATAAGCTCCTGGCAGTCACTTCAGTCACCCCGTGGTATACAGACTTCACCAACTTCTGTGTGAGTGGACAGACTCCCCCAGAGCTGAGTTACCAGCAGAGGAAGAAATTCCTCCATGAGGCCAAAAAGTACTTTTGGGACGACCCTCTACTTTACAAGCTTTGTGCTGACACCATCTATAGGCGATGTATCCCAGAATGGGAGGTGCATGACATTATGAAGCACTCCCACTCCCTTCCATGTGGAGGCCATGCTGGGCCCTCCAAAACAGTTGCTAAGGTACTTCAGTTTGGTTTTACTGGCCTATTTTATTTCATGATGCTAGTACCTTTGTTAAGTCTTGTGATGCATGCAGCCAACGAACGGGGAAATATTTCCCGTAGACATGAGATGCCCCAAACCCCCATTTTGGAAGTTGAATTATTTGATGTATGGGGTATTGATTTTATGGGCCCTTTTCCCTCTTCCTCAGGCAATAATTTCATACTTGTTGTTGTTGACTATGTGTCTAAGTGGGTAGAAGCCATTGCATCACCAACTAACGACTCCAAAGTCGTTATGAAAATGTTCAAAAAGATTATCTTTCCAAGGTTTGGGGTACCAAGGGTTGTCATTAGTGATGGTGGATCTCATTTTCACAAAAGAACTTTTAAGGCCCTACTTAAGCAATATGGTGTCTACCATAGGACTGGCCTAGCATATCACCCTCAGACAAGTGGGCAGGTAGAAGTGTCTAATCGTGAGATAAAGACTATCTTAGAGAAGGTGGTAGCCAAATCTAGGAAGGACTGGAGTGACAAATTAGATGACACCTTGTGGGCTTACAGAACTGCTTTTAAGACCCCTATTGGCACCACCCCTTACAGGTTAGTCTATGGAAAAGCATGCCACTTACGTGTTGAGCTAGAGTATAAGGCTTTTTGGGCTGTTAAGGAGCTAAACCTTAATGCTAAGTTAGCAGGAGAAAAACGCCTATTGCAGATTAATGAGCTTGATGAACTCCAGTTGAATGCTTATGATAGTTCGCGTCTCTACAAAGAGCGCACTAAGAGATGGCATGATAAGAAAATTTGAGTAGAGAGTTCTCTATTGGTGACAAGGTTTTATTGTACAACTCTAGACTAAAACTTTTCCCTGGTAAGTTGAAGTCTAGGTGGTCTGGTCCATTTTCTGTCACTAATGTTAACAAGTTTAGTTCTATTGAGGTGATGAATGCAACAGGTGAAAAGTTTAAGGTTAATGGGCAACGTTTGAAGTTGTACCACACAGGTGCTACTGTGGGTCTAGTTGAGGAACTCTACCTCCAAGCACCATCACCACTTAACGAATGAGGGAGGTTAACAGTCGTGCGGGACCTTTATAAATCAGCGTTGTTCGGGAGGCAACCCGATTTTTCATTTTCTTTTCTCTTCCCTTTTTCTTTTAGTTTTTTTTATTACAGTAGTGAGAGAAAATTTTTCATAAGTTGGAACTTTATAGTGCAGTCATGTATGTCAAGGGTGACAATTCGTCAAGTGGTGCAATGGAAAAAAAAAAGAAAAAAAAAAAAAAGAAAAGAGGCGCAAACTCGAAGAATCAGTTCGCTGGGCACCGCCCGGGTGGGTTGGGCTCATCTCGCCCGTCGGGCCTGCAAACACCATCTCCTAGGAAAAATCGCAAAAAACGAAAAAGTTATGAGGAAAGGTTCGCTGGGAACCGCCCGGGTGGGTCGGGCGCATCTCACCTGGCTAGGCCCGCAAGTATCCCTTCTTTGGACAAAACACGCAAAACCCGAAAAATGCTAAGGTAAACGTTCCGCCTGGGCGGGTCGGGCGGATTCCGCCCGGTCGGGCGGCGAGCAACGGATACGAGATTCCTCATTAAACCCACGAAATTTCTTTTCCTTTCTCACAACTCATTCATCTTCTTCCTCTCACTCTTTCTCTCCCCTCAAAACAAAACCCCAAACCCTAACACCATCTTTTCTCTAAACTCCATCTTCCCAACCCAAACTCTCAATTTTCTTCACAATTCTTCATCTCCCATTCATCCTTTTCACTTTTCCCACTTCAATTATCCTCTTCCTCCCCTCAATCTCTCACTTTCTCTCTCCATCTTTCTTGGGTTTATTGAGCAAAGGTTTGAATTTTGTGATGATTCTTGCTAGTTTTGCCTTATAATTAGTGTTCCTACACTTAATTGTGCCATATAAGAAGTTTTTAATCATATTTTTGTGAAGTTTCTAACTTTGTCCCCCATTGTTGTTTCTTCAAGGTTTCTCATCTTCTTCAATGGCGGCTCGTCGGGGTGCACGTGGGAATGACAATCCTACAATTGAGGCGGACACTACATTCCCCCACATCATCTTCAAAGACGAAGAAAAACGGGTACGTTTCCAAAAACTTAAACATCGCATGATTTCTCCAACTCGATTTTTTAGTCGGGATCTCTTGCATGCTTTTGGTATCACTGAAATCACCCGAACCTTGTTTGCGGGGGTTGGTATTGGGGCATTTTTTACACTATATCATGGAACCTATGCCGATATCACACTTGAATTTTTAAGCTCCCTTGAAATCCGTAAACATTTATCGCATGATCACGTCTTGTATTTTAGGATTGCCAATGCGGACCGTAAACTGACTCTTAGGCAATTTGCCCAACTGTTTGGGATGACTGTTAGGGGGGATAGAAAGAAACCCGAAACAATGCTGTTGGGACTCTTTTGGCAAGCATTGACAGGAGTTAGGCCCCCCAATTGCCAACATCTGCAAATTAAGTCTGTTCACAATTCGAGCATTCGATTCCTCCTAAAATTTTTTGGGGGTACTATTTTTGGGAGGTGGGAACCCAATACAACCCAGACTGAGGAGCTCACTGCTTTGGGGACATACATATGGCCTGCTACCATGAAAATGCAGTTTGATCTTGCCTATGCCTTTATGCACCATCTACACAAAATTTCCACCACTTACCCCACTTTTGAGGAGGATGGCAGTGTCAGGACATATGTGCCTATAGTTATTGGGGGGATAGTCACCCACATTGCCTTCCATTTTGGATATGTTGAAAATCAGAACAATGTAGTTCCAGGGGCCACCTACCTTGATCTTGACCATTTTCTTTCGGCCCGATACTTTACTCCTAGTGGTCGACAGTTTAGGTGGCTGATTGCCAATCGAAAATCTATACTCCTCCCTAATCCTGACTTGATCCAATTACCTATAAGGGATGACTACTCTGATGACGTTGTACCACCCACCTACCTTCTCCTTGTAGGCGATGAGACAAACCCTCCTCAGACGGCTCCAGTACCTGAGCCTCTTCAGACCTACAGTCGACGTGAGCCTGCTCCCTCCATCCCTTCCTCTTCTTCCCACCCCCCTCCCCCTACTGCTGATTTTGAGGGTATGATGAGTGTTTTGCAGCGTATGAAACTGAATATGGCTGCTAACACTCAGGCTATTGAGCGCCTCGAGCGCCGTGTGGACACTATCTACACTGACCAGCATCTAGCTATGTTTCCTATATATGATGAGTATTGCAGGATCAGAACGATAGCTCAGGCTGGTCCACCCCCCAGTTGGTACACTTGGAACCCCACCTATGGTGGTGGTGCTGGGGGGAGTGGCGCCAGTACTGGTACTCATGCTGGTGATGAGGATGATAATGGTGATGATGACACTATGGACGACTGAGGTCCATGTTCCTTTCCTTCCCCTTGTTGCAATGAGGACATTGCCAAGTTCAGCTTGGGGGAGGATGTCTCTTGTGTATATGGTATTTTTCTCTCACTCTTTAGGTAGTTTAATGCTTTCATAGTTTCGTTCAGCATAGCTAGTTAGCTTTCCCTTTTTAGTTATCAAGACAAAAAAGAAAAAAAACAAAAAAAACAAAAAAACAAAAAGAACAAAAATACGAGTTTACTAGAAAATCAGAGTCAAGTTGAATAGTTGTTTCCCTGTGCCCCATATCATCATATTTGTGTTTTGACTTTGGATTGTTGATGGGCATGAAACAATGATTGATCACCAGAGCATGACATTTTGGTACTTTGATCTATGATAAGAATCATAATTGTGGCACTCTATATGTCCTACAAGCATGTTTGGGTTTAACTGTGAGCTTCTGTGCTTTAAAACTGCATATATTCCAGTTTTTTCTTTTCATGTGTGTATTCCCACTTCTCTGAGGGATGCTAGAACTTGTGTTTTCTCTCCATTGATGCATTCACTATATGATGGCTAAACAAAAAAAGATTATGACTCTCTTTGGAAAATTGCACCATAAGACTAAATAGCCTTTCCTGCATTTATTTCCCCTAGTTAACCACTCTGAGTGGAGCCTATTTCTTTTGATAACCACGCTATGAGCTCCACATTTTCCAAAAATACATCTCTTTACCTTTGGTTGTGAAGCATTTAGGAAATGTATGTTGGTTGACATTTGATGGATGAAATTGGTTGTTGGTGTAATTGAAAAAACAAAGAAAATTTGTGTACATGGAAAAAGAAGGACTCTGCATTATTATTTTCGAGTCTTAATTGTTGATTCTCCTCTATCCTTATTAGCTAGTAGCTAAAGTAGAAAACTTTTGAAAATGAGACAAGTAAGGCTTTCAAAGAAAAATACAAAAAGAAAAAAAAATTGAAAAACATCGAGTTGGAAGTCCTTGCTTGGATTATATGAAAGGAGAAAGGAGATGAAAGAAAAGAAAATTGGTTCTAGTTGTGTTGAAATTTAATATATTGTGTGGATTGTTTCATCAAAGTTGTAGTAATACTTCACTTCCTTGAGCACCACATTCCCAAATATTTACCACACCTACTACCATGAGCCCGATTACAACCTTCAATGAGTCATATGATTTGTTTGCATGTATAGTTACCTAATGTGGAGAGATGACACAAGCCTATGGACTAACTTGGTGAAGTTTGGCAATTGAGTGTTGTTAATCATCCTTCAAACACATGAGTGTGAGAGTTGGGATGGGCACTTGGGGTTGGTTAAAAGCAGTCATTTTAACTGCTTGGAGAGTGTTCTACAAATGAGTGGAGAGTCCCCTTGTGAGATCCTTCTCATTGATCTATAGTGCATGTCTAGTGGCCTCTTTTGATTCTTATCGTTGATTGGTGCTTATCTGTTGAGCTTTACAGATTGTGATTTGTGGTGTGCTTGGATTTGATCTATAGTCACCTAAATGTTTTTGCAACGTTTTTATGTTGGGGTGAAACGACTATTACTTCCTTGAGCTTTTGATTTTCAGACAGGTTTTGCTTAGGGACAAGCAAAAGTCTAGCTTGGGGGAGTTTGATATGTCTATTTTATATAGAGTTTTTACCCACGTCCCTCATTGATTATTGATCTTAATTGTGCTCTACAGATTAGTACTAATGTGCTCCTTGTAGTGTGTTTGTAGTTTCCGGATGATTATTGTAGGAATTAGCATGTTTGATGCATTTCCTACTCATTTATACCACTACAAGAGATGATGCACTTTTGAAAGCTCGAGCATTTTTCTTGGGTTGGATTCTACAATTCAAGAGCTTTCCAACAAGTGGTCACTTGCTTAATTCCGACAAATAACGCAAAAGTTATGACACTTTGAAGATTGGAATTTGGGCGTCAAAGACCTGAAGACCGCCCGGTCAGGCGATATCCGCCCCAGCCGGTCGGACGACTTTACATGGCCACATTTTTGAGCTTGAAAAGAAAGGAAGCGAACTTCCATGTGGGCCCGATCGGGCGACATTCGCCCGGGTTGGTCGGGCGAGGCGAGTCCACTTGGAGAGAAGCAGTTGAAGAACGCCCGGTCGGGCGTGACGAATGATTTGGCAACCTGGCAACCGCCCGGGTTGGTCGGGCGGGTCGATTTTTAAGGAGTTTTAAGCGCGTGTGGCGCTGACTCTTATTTTTCATATAAATACTTATCCTTTTAGGGTTAAAAAACTTCGTTTTTACATTATAATTTCAGACTTTAGTTTTCTAAGCATATTTTAATTACTCAAGAACCCTAGTTTACTACTTTTCGCTTTGGATTCAAGATCAAACATTTGGATTACTTGCAAGTTTAATATAGTTTTTCAATTTGGTAATTTTCTTTATTGCTCTCTCTATTATTGATTAGATTCATCTCTTAGTTATTTGCAATGCTTCAAAGTATGAATTTTTATATAGATTGTGTTATTGTATTCATAAATATGAGTGAGTAGTTTTATTTCTAGGATTGTGGGGATCTATGTATGCAATGAGGGATTGATGGATTAGTCTAATTATTTCATATTTCAATTGTTTCCTGTGATTGAATCGTTCATGCTAGATTTATAAATTAGGCCTGATTTGTATTTCTACTATCGCAATACTGAATCTGCTTCGAGAGGAGAGATACTGTATAGGCTTTCAATCATTAGGCAGAGTGATCCTTGACCATGCGAGAGCGGCTAGGTGGTCTTTGAGGGAGGTAATGTTCGAGAGAAATTACATGTGCCCTAGATTAATTGACTTATTAGGTAGTTGTCATTCGTCCCTGATTTCCCGAATTGTATGCATAGTGATCCATAATCCTAGTTCTTTATTAATTGATTCATTCCCTCGTATTTAATTCTGTTATTTGTTTTAGTTTAGTAACACAACCATTTTCATCTGATTTAGTTAGTATAATATTAGAATTCAGATATAATAGTACAACTTTCTTCCTGTGGATTCGATCCTGACTTCCCTGACTTAGTTAGTATAATATTAGAAAGATCTTGCAAGTTGCTCCATACAGATAATGTCTCCAAATTTTCAAGGCATACACAATAGCATCTAACTCTAGGTCATGGGTAGGATAATTAGACTCATACGGTTTCAACTGACGCGAAGCATACGCGATCACCTTCCCATTTTGCTGCAGAACACACCCTAATCCATTCTTCGAAGCATCACTATACACCTTGAATCCTTCATTTCCGTCAGGCAAGGTTAAAACAGGTGCAGAGGTCAGACGTTCCTTCAAAGTCTGAAAGGCTTCCTCGCACTTCTCACTCCACTCAAATTTTGACTCTTTCTTCATCAGATTAGTCATCAGCCTTGCTATCTTCGAGAAATCTCTCACAAATCTCCTATAATAGCCAGCTAATCCCAGAAAACTCCTTATATCCGACACATTCTTCGATGTAGGCCACTCACTAACAGCTTGAATCTTTGCAGGGTCCATAGAAACTCCTTTTGACACATAATGACCCAAAAATGCTACCTTCTCCAATCGAAACTCACACTTAGAGAACTTGGCATACAATTGATTCTTCCTAAGCGTCTCCAAAACTATCCTCAAATGCTCATCATGCTCTTCTTCACTCTTGGAATAGATCAAAATATCATCAATGAACACTACAACGAACTTATCCAAAAACTCATAGAATATTCTATTCATCAAGTCCATAAACATAGCCGGAGCATTGGTCAATGCAAACGGCATCACAGTGAATTCATAATGACCATACGTCCTAAGCGCAGTCTTAGGTATATCCTTATTAGCTACCTTCAATTGGTGATACCCTGAACGCAAATCAATCTTCGAAAACACACTTGCTCCATTCAACTGATCGAACAGGTCATCTATCCTAGGCAAAGGATACTTGTTCTTAATGGTCACATTGTTCAACTCCCTATAGTCAATGCACAACCTGATACTTGCATCTTTATTCTTCACGAACAACACAGCAGCTCCCCAAGGTTACGCACTAGGCCTAATATAACCTTTCTCCAACAGTTCTTGCAACTGCGTCTTCAACTCGCTCATCTCAGGAGGTGCCATTCTATACGGTGCCTTAGAAATAGGTGTAGTACCAGGAACTAAGTCTATGGTGAACTCAACGGCTCTCTTAGGCGGCATACCAGAAATCTCGCTTGGAAACACATCCATAAACTCATTCACGATCGGTACATCCTCAATTCTTAGCTCGACCTCTTTGCTCACATCTCGAACACTACAGAAACACATTCAGACTAAGAAATCAATTTGTCTACATAACGGTTCTCTTTGTTGTATTAAAGATAACCCCTCAAACAGGGATTCTCTTAACCAAATAGTACGCTGACTTGGAGAACCGTTGGGAGGTGTTCTCTTAAGCCCTAATTAACAGTCTTCTTAAGCTAAATTTGTAGTAGTGTTCTTCACTTGCATTGCGGAAATTCACTTCCTAAAACTCTTAGGCTTTCCAAATTGCGGAAATTACTGACATCTGTTGCAACACCCGCACAAATTTCGATCAACAAATCAACCTCTTGAATTACACAAAAAAAGCAAAAATAAAGTCTCCAAACTCTCACATGGAGAGAGATAAAACTCAATATCTGGGTAGATATAACCCAATATGTGGGTAGAAAAACTCTCCATTAGAGAGAGACTGAAGTTTATTAGAAAAACTAATAGAGAGAGACTGAAGTTTATTAGAAAAACTAACATAAAAAATAGTAACAAAAGGAGAAAAAGGGCTTACCACCGCCAAAAAGGGTGGTGGTAGCCCCTATATTGAAAATTAGGGTTTTGTGGGAGAGGAAATAAAAGAGAGAAAAAAGGGGAGAGGAGGCGTGCTTTTGGTATCACTTTGTTAGACTTCATGTGCGATCTTGTTAGATATCTATCGTACTCTAAATTTTAAAATCTGAACTCCGTCATTGCAAGATGAAAGTTACGAAAAAACAAAAACAGGGAAAGTATTATCTTATACACAGTTTTGATATATATGCATTGTATACGAATAAATTGCCGAAGTGATATTATTTGAAGAAATTATGATAAAATTACATATCAATCAGTATTATTAATGCTTATAAACTGCTTAATTTTTCATTTTCAAGTTCTATCATAATTCATAAGTTTACATATATATCATTATTTTTTTACGTGATCTATATCATTATTATGTGTGACAATAATCTTACTCGTTTATCTTGTGTTCTCCGTATCTCACATTCGCACTTGTGTCAATCTTTCTTATTATTTTATCCTACTACTAAGGCCTATAGGTGATCAAATGGCGGGCCGGCTCACGCCGTCTCAAAAAAAAATTAGCCCAATTGTCAGGCCTGGGCCAAATTTGGGCCGATCTTTTGTGCCCAAAGCCCGATTTTTCCGACATTATAGCAGGCATTTTCGGGCCAAAATCGGCTCGGACCAAATTTTGAACTAACAAATCATTTTTATGTTGTCCAAAACTCGCACCAAACAAATTTTATGTTGCCCAAAACCTATCCACAACAAAAAAAAAACGGGTCAGGCCGGCCTGAAAATCTACCCCAGCCCGGACATTTTTCGGGCCGGGCTAGCCTCTATCAGCTCTACTAAGTACTAAGGCCTCACCACTTATTTGTGCTAAACCCATTCGCATTAAAGTTCAAACCCTTTGACAAAAGCGGTTTTAATTTTAGAACATAACTTTTGTATAGTCATGAGTATCAGGAAAGTGTCGAGTTAAACCCATCCATATCCACAAAATTGCTCTTCCTTCACACATTTCTACACGATGTACGCAATGAGTATTCAGCAAAAAAATCATGAACTTCGGTGTACCTTGCTTATAGTATACTCGAGTGTACCATATGAATTGGCAACATAAGATGAATTCATTACACTGACTAGTTTATTAGTAGTATATAAGAAAATTCCTGTGATACAGCTGAGAATTCCAGCGAGTTTGTATAACATGTCAATGTATAAGCTGACCATTGATTTACAGAGAGTTAGACCCACAGCATATTTTTACATCCAACTAAGCTTTGCAGCGGCTAAACCTTTACATCATCAACTAAAATGTTCAATGTACAAATCAGATACCACAAAAAACCAGAAAATTGTAGACAAATCACATTTTTTGCACTTGAGACTGAGATTGTCTGGAAGAGTCCACTAACATTTCTTCATAGCAAGAGCACCATGCTGACAAGTCGCCAAATAATGTGAGCCTCAGGAACTCGGGCAGCAGGTCTCTTCATCTGCTCTATAAAATTGTAGCATCTTCAACTCTGCCACCTGATCCTGACAATAAACAATTTCATACAGCATATTAATATTTATGCAGTTCACAATAGTCCATACTCAATACAGCAACAAGTTCAAGTCCATATTCAGTACAGCTAAAGCCTAAAAGCTCTTATTATCCATAATCAATACCTTCACATCATCGACTTCGACAGGAAAGGCAAATCCTGTTGAGCAATTCTCCAACTCTTCTGGGGATTTCATCCATGCTCTATGTGCATCACTTAAACTGATCTTATACATGAACATCTGAGAAAGGTAGAGGAAGCTTAGAAAAAGAGCTAAAAGGCTCGATCTGCAATAAGATGCAGACCTCACACCTCTTCTGATGATGAACAGATAAGATCTAAATAAGACTATCAGGTAATAGGGATCATGTGGAAAGGCATGACACATAAACACATGTAGCAATAAAGGTATCAAATATCGATGTAGACAACAAACCTCTGAAAGAGGAACAGTAGGGTTTTCCAATTCACCCCCTTCAATTTCCAAACCAGTGCCTTGGCAATCCGGGCAGAAAACTGAATGGAATTGGTTACAAAAGGTTCCTTCCTCACTTCCCTTCCTCATTTGCTTGTGCTTGACAGTACCATCTGCTGTGCACTCCTTCCCCAGTGAATTGACCATAGATTTTGTCCTCCTCTTGGATCTCCGTCTCACTTTTGGTTCAACTGGTGGCTTGGTGAACATCTCAAACTCACATAGTAGTACCCAGTGTACAAGGCAGGAAGTATGGAAAACATGGAATGCCTACATGAATATAATGCAGAAGATTCAGTTGGCATGTTGAGTTGATTTCCACACTCGCTCACTTTTCATAATTATTTTTGGTTGGGGGAGGAGGTTTGTATGAATCATGAAGGCAGAGAATTTCCGATTAAAAACTCAAATCAGAAATTCTGTATTTTCAAAGAAAGATAAAAGCAGTGCAGAACAAAGACTACAAAATATCTCTGCTTCGGACAATCATCAACTTCACCACACATAATATTAAACAAAAGGAGGAACCAAGTTAGATGTATATATCACTCAAAAATCTACGACTGATTTAAAAATTTGATTGTATCATTTAATCTTCCTTCTGATAGATAATTTCTAATTCACAAATAACAAACAAAAGAAGCCGAAATTACCCCATACACATTTCTGCTGGAGCAAGCAAGCCTTCCAGTTTTCAAATTCAGTAGAGTAGCCACATCTTTTCCAGGCAGCATCTTGTGTCGACATATATCACACATTTTCTCAGATGCTACGCGCTGCTGCTTTCTCAACTGTCGCCTTACAGTCTTGCTAGGGATGATAAAATGTAGAAGTTGGTCATCATAACGATGTAAAACCAAATCTGAACTTGTAGTAGTAGTTGAAACTTGAGAATCTTCCCCAGAGGAATCACACTGATAACTCAATGTCTCGCTCGCAACCTCTGAATCAGAAAAAGATTTCTTCCTCCTCTTTGTAGGGCCATCCCCATTATTACTATCTTCCCCACCAGTAAGTAATAATGTCTTAATATCATCAAACAACCCCTGTTTTCCTAAGTCAAGATAGTAACTGAAAGTCAAAATAGCAAAATCATGCAAAGGCAGACTGTTGGAATGACACTCATTATTTGCACCATCCCTCTTCCCCAACCATTCACACCAAAATCGGCGCACACCACTGCGAGCACCATCTTTTTCCAAGAACCTCGCAGAGATCCGCCCACATCCCATTAGCCTCACGCGTAGGTCAACAATTTCTTCCTTGCCAATAACCCCGGGAATCACAAAAACATCACTGTTCTCACCACAAGGAACGTCTTCACCATCAGAATGAGCGTCATCTCCAAGACAACCATCCATACCATCTTCATATCCATCCACATCTTCATCAACATCTGCCCTCGACACATCACTGTGGACAACAATAGCAAGATCGGCCACATGTTCATGATCATCCAACAAGTTAATTTTGCCACTCCCTTGCGTAGGCAGCGCATCTTTCTCCTCATCATTGACGTTACTATGAAAGAAAAGAACGCCGTCATCGAAAGGCCACGGATTGTCTCCTATCAACGTGGCTTTCGCGGCCGAATACCTCTCCTTATGAAGGTTCCCTCTCAAATGGTCAAGCAACACAGTATCACTATAACACGGCGCCAAACACAAAGTACAGAAAAACACAAATCGCTTCCCATCTTCTCTAAGATCAACATACGTATGTCCTTTTAATCTAACATTCCTTAAAGTTTTCCTAGCAAGCTGCTCCTTTAAGTTCGGCACACTAGGTTTCGGAAACCCTAATTCCCTTTCCTCCATTCCCAATCAAAAAATTCCAAGCAGAAATCGAAAATTCTACCAATTATCCAAAACAAGAAACTCTAGAATTTAGGCACACACAAAGAAAAAAAAAAACCCAATTCACAGCTCAAATTCTTCAAAGAAAAACAAGAATTGAAGCGAAATTAAGGGAGAGAAACCTTAAAAACGCCTGAACATACAGCTTCGAGGATTCCTAGGTATGGAATTTAGCGGGAAACGTAGAGGTAGTCGAGGATCGAAGAAAGGTTCGACATGAGAGAGAAAGTCGGCAGATGAGGAGAGAGAATACTCCATTACCATCTCCATTTCTCTAAAAAACGCGAAGATTCTGGAAGTTTCTTTCTTCAGGAGAAGATTCAACGACGAAGAAAATCGAAATTTGGAGAGAGATAAAGGGGGAAAATTATATGCACGGTAAGACTTGAGAGAGAGAGAGAATGAGACAAGGGGGAAATTAAATTGAGTTGATGAGTTGAGTGATATGAGGGTAGTATACTAGTAGTATACTCCCTCTGCTTTTTTTTATTTGCTACATTTGATTTCTTGGGAATGAAGCCACTACTTTGACCGATTATTTTGATTATTTTATAAGTAAAAATATAGTCATGTGTGATCTTGTTAGATTCGTCTCGACGTGTAGATTCATAATATCAAATTTTTATAATTTTTACTTAAGCGAAATAAGAGATATTAAGAGTTAAATAATGCTTTGAAAACCGTGCAAGTCAAATGTAGCAAATAAAAAAAAGTAGAGGGAGTAGTTGGTATTGGATCTGAATTTTGGATCGTAGGATTTTGTTTGCTACAGTTGGGAAGGGGTCTGATTTACTGATTTTATGAGTGCGCATGAGAAACGCCTGAATGTGAAGTTGGAGGTGCGGTGAAGATTCGATTAATAATACTTGGATCAGCGGTCTTGGGTACAGTCGGCCAAACCTATAAAAATATAGGTGTGGCTGCGCATGTATCAGCATGGTAGTTCCTTTTCGAAAAATTGTATCTCCCTTCTCATTGGAATCGAGTTTTGGACCCCGTGTTAGAAAGGTATCGAGCCAAATTTTCATCTCCAACTTGAATCTTCCAAAGATATTGAGTGTATTATGAGATATGTCATTTTGAAGTTGACCCTTGTGCACAAACCGTTTTGAACAAATGGAGTTACTCTTATGTCTTATGAACAAATGGAGTTACTTGTATGAATATGTGGTTACTCATAACAATAAAATGGTGTCCCCAGGATACTATGAGTGTAGATTTGCTACCGCTGTTGTGCCTTCAGAAGCTAAGCATATAAAGAGGTACATCAAGAAAATGGATCATAGGGTCAGGACCTATGTCCTAAGTTCTGGTGCTTCGACCTTTCAGGGAGCCTATGAGATTGCCTAGAGTATCCATACCTCTCTAAAGGAGGAAGAGTCTGCGAGAGTGGTTGCTTCAAAGAAGTCTGCTTAGACTTATGTTCAGAGTGCGGCTTAGAAGTCGAGGTTCGATTCTAGTAGCCGAGGTGGCTATCAGCAAGGTTATAGTTCAGGGTCCTGGCAGAGTTATGATCTGACTGAGTGTCGGAGGTATTAGAAGGTTGTTCATCCGGGAAAAATTTGTGATGGTACTGTACTGACTTGTTTCTGCTGCGAGGAGATGGGGCATAACCGCATAAGTCTTTCCAGTGTCCTAAGAATTCGAGTGCTACATCTTCTGTTGTTGGTCCTGCAAAGCTAGCTGGTGCTTCTATTCCGCCCAAGAATAGGATTTTTGTGATGACACAGGCTGATGCAGATGTTCATCCCGATGTGATCACTAGTAGTTTCCTTGTCAATAATGTGCCTACTTATGTTTTATTTGATACAGGTGTCATTGTCTCTTTCATAGCTAGTTCTTTTGTAAAAAGGCTGATCTCACTGCTAGTTCTCCTGTGAGGAGTCTCATATCTCTTCCATCTGGGTTAGAATTACCCGTGTTAGTGGGAGTACAAGAATGTTCCTGTGGTTATTTTGGGGTGCGATCTTTTGGCCGACCTTAAGGAGCTTGATTTGACTGAGTTCGATGTTGTTTTGGGTGTGGACTGGTTGAAGCTAACATTCCTCATCGCCATAGAAAGCCAAGTCATCGAGTCCAATCTGCTTGCATAGTCCAGTCCAGTCGATGTCTGCATTTACATACAATTAGGCCCATACTACTCCAAAGCCCATACCTTTTCCCATTTCTATCTCTCATTCCATTTGCCATTTTTTTTTCTCATTTCACATTTCCATTTTCCATTTTTTCCCATTTCTTATTTTCCATTTCTCATTTTAAAAAATCATTTCTTAAAACTTACAAGTAAGGTCCATTCGTTTTCTGTTCAGGACAGGTCGTGAGGTTATTACTTGGGAACGTCCAACAGAGAGGAGACAAGGTCAACCTTCTCCAAGACTCGTCAAACGAATTCTCACTTTTTCAGACAAATCTTGCAAAACTTCTGAGTCATCATCCGAGATGGAGACACTGCTGAACGACTCAATGCAATCATGGCTCAGTTCCAACTATGAACGCTTGGCTTAAGGAGTAAGACAAAGAGATTAAAATGCTGAAAGAGACAAAACAACGGGATGAGACTCCACCACCACCACCTCCTTTCAAGTCTGAGACTGATTTGAGTTTTGAAAAACTCGATCAATTGATACAGTTAATTTCTGCACTCGAAAGTCAGGCTCATGGCCATGACATCATTGATCCTGAACTGACGAAAAAGCTCCCTAAAAAGGTAGCATTGGGTGACCTCCAAAAATTCAAGGGGGTCAAAAACCCAAATGATCATTTGAGAGCCTTTTCTATCTCTATGGCTCTCAAAGGCATGAGCAAGGACCTGTTTGCTTATATTTTTCCCTTAAAGTTGGATGCACATCCATCCAAGTGGTTCAGATTGCTGAACAAGACGAAGCTCAATGAGTGGGACTACATCAAAGAAGAGTTCCACAAGTAATATATATAGAACACTCAACTTTCTATTGGTCTTCGTGAGTTGGAGCTAATTAAACAGAACTCCAACGAAGACTTCATCACCTTCCTTAACAGATGGAGGGAAAAGGCCGAACAGATGACTAACATGCCATCTGAAGAAGACTAAGTCCGACTGGTGATCCACAACCAGCATTTTAACCTTATTTTATGGTATTTTCATGCCTATTTTGGCGATTTGCACATGTTAGTGCAAAATAAATTGGTTCTCCGCATGGAAAATGTGTTCATGAGTAACACAAAGTGGTTTTAAAGTTGGTAAAAGTGTGCACATGTGTGACACAAGTATTTCTCAAATGGAAGTTGAGTCAAAAAACTTTTGAAAATGTGTGAGTTTTCTTCCCGAAACTTCTTTTAAGAGGGGTAGACTGTAATCCCCCATAAATTTATGAATTTTATAAATATATTTTAATGTATATTTATATATATATATATTAGTATGTTGTAGTATTTAAACGATTTATTTTCTTGAAAGGTTGACTATTTGAAAGTCAAAGGAATTATTTAATGATTTAAAGAAGTCAATCATTTTATTTAGTCATACTTTGAAATATATTTGAATAGCTTAAGACACTTTTGGGTTTGTAAAAAGGATTTTAAATTGGGTATGAGGAACCCAACCACACCAATCATCAACCATTAAATATTGTTTTTAGCCTAATCACATTTTCCTAAGCCCAAAAGGGGAACCTATATAAACCCCCAAAAACCCCAAATTTCCCACACACTTATTTTCTCTCTCCTTTTTCTCCTCTTTTCTTTCGGCCTCCCTCTTCTTTTTCTCCCTCTCCCCCGATTTTCTCTTCCTCCTCCTTCGGTCTTCTTCGGCCAGCAGCACCGGCGCCGCCACCACCGGCCGACCGCCACCATCACCGGCAGCAACGCCGCCCTCCCTCCTTGCCGTGACTTTCCTCCTCTTCTTTGCTTTGGTTATTTCTTCCTCCTGAAGTTATTTTAATGCAAAGTTTGTATTTTTAAGGATTGGTTTAATATGTTTGTAACACCCCGACAATTCTCTCTTTTCTAAAATACCTTTTTAATATAAAACATAGACAATTATCAAAGTATTATCGCCCGTGTGAAAACGTATCGGCTTATTCAGAATTTTGCAGCGGAAAACATAATAAATAAACTTTATAAATAAAACTTAGTCAACTACAAAGCCAACTCCAAAAGTCAAACAAACAAAAGTCAAAGTCAACTACGAAAATTATAAACTTAAAGTATGATAAACAATCTACACAGCTCTCCAATCCCGAACCCAATGATGCATCATCTTCAAACCTGTAGATGGACAATGCACTATTGATCCCTAGAGACTGCTCACCAAAAGGGTCATCACAGGATCAATGAGGCATAGCCATGATCAACATACACATACAAAAGCACGTAATCAGCAAAGCTGAGTACTACATACTAAATAAATAAACAATCATAACATGATACTAATAAGTAGTAAGCAGGATTAAATAATAATACAATAACTTACAGATAACTTTTACTGAACTAAACTCCACAATAACATTTTTATTACTTAGATGGAATAGTCAATGGAACGAGTTGTCTAACTAAAACCAGCCTTCCCTTTGGAAGACGAAATACGGACGCGACTCCGTATTCTCATGACCTACGATATCGAGAAACTTTTAAAACAAAAATAGGACACGGTGATCAATCCGGTCCTAGGAAAAGCCATGGGCTACCACCATGTATTCCAACTCATACTTGTCCAACACTTCAGGCGTGCACATGTCTAAAGCTATTGCTATCCATGTTTCACTTTACATGATTAATAATTTATTCACTTGTTATGACTCACAAGCAATAGAAATAATATAATCATCAAACATTCATAAACTTCCATTTTTATCTTTGGATTAGATAAGTGATCAATCAACTTAACATCGCAAGATTAATTCCAAATTTAATCCAATCTTCCTTTATTTATTGAACCTAGTCAACAACCAACCAACCTTTCATAGGTATAAAATATCAACTTACCAGATAATGCCATCGGTCCTTATAAAGTAGTTAAATAATAAAAAGGGAACAACATGATCAATCATGATCCAAACCAATATATATATTAATTCCCCCATGTGAATTAATAAAATAAAGTTCCCAAATCCTCATGCTTGCATCAATCTTCCATACAAACATATTATAAACATCATAATCAACATGTTTCATACAACGACACAAAACATGCAATCTAACTTTAATAGAAATCACATATGAACTAACAATAGTTCCTATACATGATACTACAATAATTCTCATCCTTAAAATCATGATACTAATCCAATCAACACATAGGTATGTACGTACCTTGTGTAGACAAATTGAGAGGCCACTTTCACAATCTTAAAAGTCGCCTACAAAGAATTCTCCGCCTAAAACAACCAATAAAAATCCATAATCAATCCCTTATAAATTTACAACAATAATAAAATATTCAAACCTTTCCTAAAAGTGTTTAAAAACCTTTCCCATCATTAAAACTTGATTATTAAAACCCCCTAGTATAGTACTACTACACTAGTTGTTAAAACTCTCAAAACTCATGTTTAAAATAATAAAACTCCATCAACAATACCCTTTTCAAATTTCCAGCAACATATTATATGTTAAAACTCCCTTAAAACATATTTAAACATATTTAAAATCATAAAAATAATCAATTTCATAACTTACAATATACTACTATGATTTTCTAACCTTTAAAACCCTAAAAATCCATGCTTTGATAATTAAAAATCCAATTCAAACCTAATATGTAAATCTGAATTTTATTTCTTCTATACATAAATTATATAAACTTAGATTCATAAATAAATCACCAAACTAAAATCTTTAAACATAATCATATTAAAACAAATCTTAAAAACATACACTTTGCATTGAAAATAACTTGAGCAGGAAGAAATTAACCAAAGCAAGAAGAGGAAAGAAGGAGAGAGGAAGGGGATGGCGGTGCGTCGGCTGCTGCTGCCGGTTGGTGGTGGCACCGGTGGCTGCTGCCGCGGCTGACCAAAACCGAAGGAAGAGGTGAGGAGCCGAGTGAGAGAGGAAAGAAGAGAAAAAATAAGGAGGGGGCCGAAATTTTGGGAGGAAGGAGAGAGAAAATAAAGTTGTGTGGGAAAAATTGGGGTTTATGGGGGTTTATATAGGTTTCCCTTGTGGGCTTAGGAAAAGGTAATTGGGCTCAAACTAGAGTTTAATGATTGATGAATTTAATGTTTGGGTTCCTCAAACCCAATTAGGAATCCTTTTCCAAATCCAAAAAGTGTTTTAAACTTTTCAAATATTTTTTTCAAAGCATGACTTAATAAAATGTTTGACTTCTTTAAATCATTAAAATAATTCCTTTGACTTTCAAATAGTCAACTTTTGAAGAAAATAAATCATTTAAATACTAAAATATATTGAAATATAAATAACTATACATTAAAATATATTTATAAAATTCATAAATTTATGGGGGATTACAGTCTACCCCTCTTAAAAGAAGTTTCGTCCCGAAACTTGACACGAAAACTCACACATTTTCAAAAGTTTTAAACTCAACTCTCATTTGAGAAATACTTGTGCCACTCATGTGCACACTTTTACCAACTTTAAAATCACTTGTGTTATCATGAACACATTTTCTATGCAGAGAATCTATTTCTTTTGCACCAACATATACGAATCGCCAAAATAAGCATAAAAATATCATAAAAATAGGTAAAAATTACGAAATTCTATCGCATTCTACCTCCCTTAAAGAAGGCGTAACTCACCTCAGGTAATAAGTCTGGATACTTCTTCTTCATTTCAGCTTCGGCTTCCCACGTTGCCTCTTCAGACTCATGGTTAGACCAAAGCACTTTCACGATATTGACATCCTTATTGCGTGTACTACGCACCTTCTTATCAAGAATTTTCACAGGCCTTTCCTCTTATGTGAGGCTACTATCGATTTGGATTCTCTCAGGCTCTAAAACATGACGTTCATCAGGGATATGACGCTTGAGTAGGGAAATATCACTAGTAGAATAAATGCTTATTGCTGCGGTCATTAAGTGGCCTATTGCGGCGGTTTTGGCCGCGCAGCAATTAAGGGTGCAACAATAGGTAATTAACCTATTACTGCGGTTTTTTACCGCAGCAATATGTTTGACTTATTGCGTGTACTACGCACCTTCTTATCAAGAATTTTCACAGGCCTTTCCTCTTATGTGAGGCTACTATCGATTTGGATTCTCTCAGGCTCTAAAACATGACGTTCATCAGGGATATGACGCTTGAGTAGGGAAATATCACTAGTAGAATAAATGCTTATTGCTGCGGTCATTAAGTGGCCTATTGCGGCGGTTTTGGCCGCGCAGCAATTAAGGGTGCAACAATAGGTAATTAACCTATTACTGCGGTTTTTTACCGCAGCAATATGTTTGACTTATTGCTGCGGTTGTTGTCCAAAACCGCAACAATAGGTCCTGGTACAGGTAAATTTTTTTTTTTTTTTTGCATTTTGCCATCAAATTTGAAAGATTAAAACCGGGCAACTAACCCATCCACTATCCACCAAATTCGCAGACGAAGTGAAGATGAAATGACAAATGAATCTCATTAATATATAAAGATAAAAAAGCTAGTTGCATAGATAATACAAAAGATTAAAAATTAAAATGAAAAAGCAAAAATAAAAAAACAACACTTACAACTAATTACAAAAAATATAATAAAAACAAAAAATATATTAAAAATAAAAAATAAGAAACTGAAAATCAAAAAGAGATCCAAAAAAAAAAGAAAAAACTGAAAATCAAACAGTTAGAAACTGGAAATCTCCTTTGCCAGATCTGAAAGGAGATTTTCGAAGAACCCGGCGGCGACGGTGATGGCGACAAACCAAGTCGCCGGAGCTTGCTCAGGTCGTCGCGAAACTTTCCGCCTAATCGATGGACCTGATTTCGATTCTCCGCCATTACTACTACTCCGATCATCTCCATCGTTTCAAATCATTGCCGCCGTCGCCATTTCCGATCAAATCCAAAAAAAAACAATCAATTGCTTCGTTTTTTTAACTTCTACAGATTTCGCGAAACACAAATCATTGATTTCAGGAAGATTAAATTCAAGAATTTCGAGGGAGGATTTCTCGAGATTTGAAGACGACGAACGTCGCGCTTAGTTGATTGGCGACTTGAAGATGACGAGGAGAAAACAAAATGACGAGGTGAGGCTGGTAAGATGACGAGAGGTGAAAAAAGATGACGAGGTGAGATTCAGGAAGCCCGAGGTTTGAAGGAGGAGAGATAGATGAAGTGTTGAGGGAGGAAGCGTGATAATGTGAGGAGTGAGAGAGATGAAGTATGAGGGAACGACACCCACTAATATAAAAAACCCTAATGACCCTATTGCTGCGGTTTCTTCTAGAAACCGCAACAATAAATTAAAATATGATAAAAAAAAATTTATTTTAATCTATTGTTGCGGTTCTGAGTGAAAACCGCAGCAATAGATCTGGTCAAACTAGTCAACAAAATTTAAAAAATTCCCGTTGATATCTATTGCTGCGGTTTCTACCCAGAACCGCAACAATTGGTTGATTTTCGATTTTTCCTTTTCTTTTGACGCAGTTTATTGCAGCGTATGGGTAAAACCGCAGCAATTCCACCGCAGCAATAAGCAAAAATTCTACTAGTATATGAAACACGTCGTGCATTTTCTCGAACTCCATTGGCAACGCCTACCTATAAGCTACCTTCCCAATTCTTTGCAAAATCTCATATGGGCCTACATATTTGGCACTTAATTTGCCCTTTTTCCCAAATCTCATCACTCCCTTAGTTGGTGCTACTTTCAGGAATACTTTATCACCTACTGCGAACTCATCTTCTCTTCGCTTCAAATCAGCATAACTCTTTTGCTTATCTTGAGCAACTTGAATTCTAGCCTGAATCAACTTTACATTTTTGACGGTCTCCTCAATAAATTCTGTCCCCAATACTATATTATCACTAAAATCATTCCAGCAAATGAGACTTCTACACTTCCTTCCATACAATGCCTCAAAAGGTGCCATCTTAATACTCACATGATAACTATTGTTGTATGAAAACTCAATCAAATCTAATTGGTCTTCCCAACTACCCTGAAAGTCAATAGCGCACACTCTCAACATATATTCCATAGTTTGGTTAGTCCTCTCAGTCTGACCATCGGTCGCAGGGTGAAAGGCAGTGCTCATCTTCAATGTTGTCCCAAGATTTAGCTGGACCTTTTGCCAAAATTTCGAGAGGAATCTCGAATCACGATCTGAAATGATATCTGTTGGAACCCCATGCAATCTCACTACGTGCTTAATGTACGTCTTCGCAAGTTGCTTCTTCTTCCATGTCTCCTTAATTGGAATGAACACGACCGACTTCGTCAGACGGTCCACAATAACCCAAATAGTATCATTGCCATTCCTCGTCTTACGTAAAGCAGTCACAAAATCCATCGAAATGGAATCCCACTTCCATCCAGGAACCTCAAAGGATTGAACCTTCCCCATGTGTCTCTTATGATCTATCTTCACTTTCTGACAGGTTAGACACTTAGACACGAATTCAGCAACCTCACGCTTCATATTTGGCCACCAATAGATCTGTTTAAGGTCCTTATACAACTTGTCACCCCCAGGGTGCACATAATATGGAGTATTATGCCCCTCATCCATAAGTCGTCTCTTAAGCTCATCACATTTTTGTGGTACACACCACCTTTCCTGAACCTCAAACTACCATCATCATGAATCTTAAAGTCGACTTCCTTACCTTGCTTCATCTTTTCCTTAATCTTATCTAGGTTTTCATCCCCTACTTGACCGTCTTTCATCTCGTCGAAAACTGACAACCCCAATGAGAAAGCACTCAATCTTGCCTCGATCTCCCCAGGATTTAAGATTTCTAGGCTAAGCCTTTGCATATCTCGACATAATTCCTCAGGAACTACCAAGGCATTCATGCTATGGCTCGACTTTCTACTCAAGGCATCGGCAACTACATTCGCTTTCCCTTCATGATACTGGATGTCTAGGTCATAGTCCATGATCAACTCTAACCATCTCCTTTGTCTCATATTGAGGTCTTTCTGGGTGAAAATGTACTTTAAACTCTTATGATCAGTAAAGATCTTACAGGTTACCCCAGAAAGGTAATGTCTCCAAATTTTCAAGGCAAACACGATAGCAGCTAACTCTAGATCATGGGTAGGGTAATTAGCCTCATAAGGTTTCAACTGAAGCGACGCATACGCGATCACCTTCCCATTCTGCTGCAAAACACATCCCAAACCATTCTTTGAAGCATCACTATACACCTCAAATCCCTCATTTCCATCAGGCAAGGTTAAAACGGGTGCAGAGGTTAAACGCTCCTTCAACATCTGGAAAGCTTCCTCGCACTTCTCACTCCACTCAAATTTTGACTCTTTCTTCATCAAATTGGTCACTGGCCTCGTTATCTTCGAGAAATCTCTCACAAATCTCCTATAACAGCCAGCTAGACCTAGAAAACTCCTAATATCAGACACATTCTTTGGAGTAGACCACTCACTAACAATTTGAATCTTAGCAGGATCTACAGATACTCCTTCCTTAGACACATATTGACCCAAAAATGCTACTTTCTCCAAACGAAACTCACACTTAGAGAACTTGGCATACAATTGATTCTTCCTAAGCATCTCCAATATAATCCTCAAGTGTTTATCATGCTCTTCTTCACTCTTTGAATTAATCAGAATATCATCAATGAATACCACAACGAACTTATCTAAGAACTCATGGAATATCCTATTCATCAAATCCATAAATATGGCAGGTGCATTGGTCAATCCAAACGGCATTACAGTGAACTCATAATGACCATAACGCGTCCTAAATGCAGTCTTAGGTATATCCTTATCAGCTACCCTCAACTGGTGATACCCTGAACGCAAATCAATCTTCGAGAACATGCTCGCTCCATTCAACTGATCAAACAGGTCATCTATCCAAGGCAAAGGATACTTGTTTTTGATGGTTACATTGTTCAACTCCCTATAGTCAATACACAACCTCATACTCCCATCTTTCTTCTTAACAAACAACACAGGAGCTCCCCACGGTGATGCACTTGGCCTAATATAACCCTTATCGAACAGCTCTTGCAACTGCGTTCTCAACTCACTCATCTCAGGAGGTGCCATTCGATAGGGTGCCTTAGATATAGGTGCAGTTCTAGGAACTAAGTCTATGGTGAACTCAACAACTCTAGCAGGCGGCATACCCGAAATCTTACTCGAAAACACATCCATAAACTCATTCACGATTGGAACATCCTCGATCTTCACTCCAACCTCTTCACTAACATCTTGCACACTACAAAAAAATAGCTCATACCCCTTCTTCATCAATTTCCTCACCTGCATCGCACAAATAACCCCAAAGTTCTTAGGCTTCCCAAAACGTCGATGTGAGGTCGATTTCCCGAAAGGGCTTCTCAACACTACTTTCTGAACTTCACAGTCTATCTTGGCCTTGTAGAAACCTAACCGATCCATCCCAAGAATTACATCTAGGTCTCCCAGATTAAATTCTATCAAATGAGAAGGCATACATAGTCTCCTATCTTCAGAGGTAAATTTTTGAACAACTTGGTACACCTTATGGTCTCACCAGTAGGTATACTAATAGGCAAATCAATCACCTCAAAATCTACTAACCCCAGACTCTTAATGACATACGACGAAACAAATGAATAAGTCGCCCCCGAATCAAATAACACTTTAACGAGAACGGAGTTAATAGAAAAAGTACCAGAAACTACGTCGGCAGATTGTTCAGCTTCATTGCGACTCGTCACGAACAGTTTACCCCAGAGCCTTGTTATGGTTGTTGTTGCTCTCACTAGCAGGCTTATTGTAGCTTCCTTGGTTGTTCTGTGACCCTACAGGCTTAGAACCTTGATTTCATGACTGATTGAACCCAGACCTCACCTGGTTACCACTCGCATTACCATTTTGCTCTTTCTTTTGCTTGGTAAAGCACTCATACTCCCTATGACCCTTCTTCTGACAGTAGTTACAGGCTGCTAGGTCTCCCTTGCAGTCTCTACCAGGGTGGTTAATACTGCACTTCTTACAGTGGTACACTCTTTCAGACTGGCCCTTATTGTTGTAGCCCCGACCATTCCTCCCTTGGAAATTCCCATTCCTATTCCTGTTCCTCTTAAATTCCCTTGATTTCCCCCAGCATTGAAATCCTTTCTTTTCTCACCCACTACAGTATTCTTCTTATCACGCCTCGACTAAAGACCATAAATATGGCGGCTCTTCAATACACAATATCTAGAGATGAAAAAGTTTCACCACCTAACCCCAGTTGGATTTCCTCAGTCAAACCTTGCTCAAATCGTTGAGCCTTTAACTCCTCAGTGGCTACTACCTCAGGTGCAAACCTCGATAGTGCTATAAACTTACTATAGTACTCAGAGATGGTCATACTCCCCATCCTAAGGTTGATAAACTCTTGGGCCTTCTGTTTTATCATAAAAGCAGGGTAAAACTTCCCTCTCAAGGCAGTAACAAAATAATCCCAATTAAATCCCTCAACAGCACTCAGTCTAGCCCCATTTTCTCTCCACCACAAATCAGCCTCATCTTTCAGATACATCACAGCTTGACCTACTTTCATACCCTGCCCCAAAGATCTTCTCAAACTCTCTAATCCAATTCTCTAAAAAGGTAGGATCAGCTTACCCCTACAAGTATGGTGGTTTAACCTTGGCTTGTCTCTCAAACATGTCCCCAGCGAAATCGGGACGCTCAGCTCTTTCCTGAGTCAGTTTCTCCGCCAAAAGGCGAATAGCAGCAGCTAAATCGTTACCGTTGTTAGCCATTCTACTGCGCGACCTGAAATTAACGTACTCTACTTTAGGTTCGATACATAACTTACATGTCATTCTCTACGAAGGCAACATTTGATTTGACCATAAAGATCACATCAAAAAACAATTTCTCATGAAGTTATAACAATACCACAAAATAATCGTCATCAACCACATAATCATTCATGAAAATATTCACATCAAAAATACACATGTGAGGATCAATGAATAAAAATTCAATCGTAACCAATAAATAGAATATTCTCATTCGCGTGCCAAAATAAACTCTTGCTCACTTAGATAACTAAATATTTGTCTTTTATTCCTCAAAAGATGCTAGTAACAATTTTCTAAACCATAATACTGTATTTTCCTAAAATAAAGGTACTATGAAATAAATTTAAACCACTGCTGGACGAATTATCCAACATTATTCTTAAAACATAAATACATAGGTAAATAATCTAAGGAGATACATTATCAGTTTTATCATTTGATTCCTTGTACTTTTCTGGAGTGAAAACTTCATCTTCAAAATCATCAATGTCCTCAGTATTATAGTAAACATATCTGCTAAATCTCGTGGATCTTCGTAACTTCTTAGATTGAGGCTCGTCCTCTTCTGACTCATAATCACTCTCGGGTCTCAAAACGGCATGGTAGATGTCCGTTCTGGTCTGTCCCCTAGCATGGTTAACCTCGTGAAGAACCTCATCGTCACTATCAGGCATGCCTGCTCTTAACACATTACGCATAATAAACTCTAGGCTGGTGTAACTATCATTGTCACACTCATAACCTCCATCACTCACATCATCACTCAACACAATAGGGTCGTAGTAGCTCCCTACTCTAGTAGCTTCTCTATCAGACATGGCTAGAGATCTATAACAAGTAAATATAACTTCTATAAGTAATTAGTACTCTCACTTAATGTATAATCCCAACAGTAAACAATAAGCAAGAATAACAACAACAATATGAGGCATAAGAATAACATAAACAGTTAGCAGGGAAGGAAAATATAATCATGCAGAACTAACTATTTAATGCAGACATATAATATTTCTATCCTATATGCCCTTCCTATACTACCCATCTCTCATAATAAAATAATTAAAATAAGCTAGAGTATTAAAATAAAATAATTAAATATATATATAATTTTCGAATTTATAAAGGAACCGAAAAAAATGAAATAAAAATTAACTATAATAGTTCGAAATTTTCGAACACCATAAATAATAATAATAATAATAAAATTCGGACCCTTTAAAAAAATAATTCGAACTAAAATAAAATATTTTAAATCTTGAAATCTTGAAAAAGAACTTTCGAAAAGTAATTTGAACACAACGAATAAGTAGGAGCTCAATTCTAAGAAATTCATTTTAAGTAACTAGCTAGTTAGGCGCCTAAAAATTTAAAGTTAGCACGAAAGGCCAATAAAAACCTACAGCTCTGATACCACTTTGTAACACGCCGACAATTCTCTCTTTTCTAAAATACCTTTTTAATATAAAACATAGACAATTATCAAAGTATTATCGCCCGTGTGAAAACGTATCGACTTATTCAGAATTTTGCAGTGGAAAACATAATAAATAAACTTTATAAATAAAACTTAGTCAACTACAAAGTCAACTCCAAAAGTCAAACCAACAAAATTCAAAGTCAAACTTAAAAATCAAAGTCAACTACGAAAAGTATAAACTCAAAGTATGATAAATAATCTACACAGCTCTCCAATCCCGAACCCAATGATGCATCATCTTCAAACCTGTAGATGGACAATGCACTATTGATCCCTAGAAACTGCTCACCAAAAGGGTCATCACAGAATCAATAAGGCATAGCCGTGATCAACATACACACACAAAAGCACGTAATCAGCAAAGCTGAGTACTACATACTAAATAAATAAACAATCCTAATATGATACTAATAAGTAGTAAGCAGGAATAAATAATAATATAATAACTTGCAGATAACTTTTACTGAACTAAACTCCACAATAACATTTTTATTACTTAGATGGAATAGTCAATGGAACGAGTTGTCTAACTAAAATCAGCCTTCCCTTTGGAAGACGAAATACGGAAGCGACTCTGTATTCCCATGACCTACAATATCGAGGAACCTGTAAAATAAAAATAGGGCACGGTGATCAATCCGGTCCCAGGAAAAGCCATGGGCTACCACCATGTACTCCAACTCATACTTGTCCAACACTTCAGACGTGCACAAGTCTAAAGCTATTGCTATCCATGTTTCACTTTACATGATTAATTATTTATTCACTTGTTATGACTCACAAGCAATACAAATAATATAATCATCAAAGATTCATTAACTTCCATTTTTATCTTAGGATTAGATAAGTGATTAAACAACTTAACAACCCAAGATTAATTCCAACTTTAATCCTATCTTCCTTTATTTGTTGAACCTAGTCAACAACCACCCAACCTTTCATAGGTATAAAATATCAACTTACCAGATAAGGCCCTCGGTCCTTACGGTCCTTACAAAGCAGTTTAATAATAAAAAGGGAACAACATGATCAATCATGATCCAAACCAATTATATATATATTAATTCCCGCATATGAATTAATAAAATAAAGTTCCCAAAACCTCATGCTTGCATCAATTTTCCATACAAACATATTATAAAATTCATAATCAACATGTTTCATACAACGGCACAAAACATGCAATCTAATTTTAATAGAAATCACATATGAACAAACAATAGTTCCTATACATGATACTACAATAATTCTCATCCTTAAAATCATGATACTAATCCAATCAACACATAGGTATGTATGTACCTTGTGTAGATAAATTGAGAGACCACTTTCACAATCTTAAAAGTCGCCTACAGAGAATTCTCCGCCTAAAACAACTAATAAAAATCCATAATCAATCCCTTATAAATTTACAGCAATAATAAAATATTTCAAACCCTTCCTAAAAGTGTTTAAAAACCTTTCCCATCATTAAAACTTGATTATTAAAACCTTCTAGTATAGTACTACTACAGTATTTGTTAAAATTCTCAAAACTCATGTTTAAAATAATAAAACTCCATCAACAATACCCTTTTCAAATTTCCAGCAACATATTATATGTTAAAACTCCCTTAAAACATATTTAAACATATTTAAAATCATAAAAATAATCAATTTCAAAACTTACAATATACTACTATGATTTTCCAACCTTTAAAACCCTAAAAATCCATGCTTTGATAATTAAAAATCCAATTCAAACCTAATATGTAAATCTGAATTTTATTTTTTCTATACATAAATTATATAAACTTAGATTCATAAATAAATCACCAAACTAAAATCTTTAAACATAATCATATTAAAACAAATCTTAAAAATATACACTTTGCATTGAAAATAACTTGAGCAGGAAGAAATTAACCAAAGCAAGAAGAGGAAAGAAGGAGAGAGGGAGGGATGGCGGTGCGCCGGCTGCTGCTGCCGGTTGGTGGTGGCGCCGGTGGCTGCTGCCGCGGCTGACCAAAACCGAAGGAGGAGGGAGGAGCCGAGTGAGAGAGGAAATAAGAGAAAAAATATGGAGGGGGCCGAAATTTTGGGAGGAAGGAGAGAGAAAATAAAGTTGTGTGGAAAAAATTGGGGTTTATGGGGGTTTTTATAGGTTCCCCTTGTGGGCTTAGGAAAAGGTAATTGGGCTCAAAGTAGAGTTTAATGATTGATGAATTTAATGTTTGGGTTCCTCAAACCCAATTAGGAATCCTTTTCCAAATCCAAAAAGTGTTTTAAGCTTTTCAAATATATTTTTCAAAGCATGACTTAATAAAATGTTTGACTTCTTTAAATCATTAAAATAATTCCTTTGACTTTCAAATAGTCAACTTTTGAAGAAATAAATCATTTAAATACTTAAATATATTTAAATATAAATAACTATACATTAAAATATATTTATAAAATTCATAAATTTACGGGGGATTACAATATTTATGTTTAAAAGTTATAGTTTGATGACTAAATTATGAATCTAAGATTATGTAATTTTTGTAATGAAGTAATTAAATTTCAGATTTACTTATGATGTTTGAATTGGGATTTTAATTATCAAAGCATGGATTTTTAGGGTTTTAGGGATTTTTAAGTATGTTTAAAAAGGGTTTTATTATTTTATTAGTTGCTGAAAATTTGAAAAGGATGTTGATGATGGAGTTTTTATGACTAAACTATGTGTTTTTAAGGGTTTTTAAACAATTGCAACTAGTGTAGTGGTACTATACTAGGAGGTTTTAATAATTAAGTTTTAGTGATGGGAAAGGTTTTTAAACACTCTTGAGAATGGTTTAAAGTATTTTATTATTGTTGGAAATTTATGAAGTATTGATTGTGGATTATATTGGTTATTTTAGGCGGAGAATTCTCTTTAGGCGACTTTTAAGGTTGTGAAAGTGGCCTCTTGATTTGTCTACACAAGGTACGTACATACCTATGTGTGGGTTGGATTAGTATCATGTCCTAAGGAAGGGATTTATGTAGTATCATGTATAGGAAACTATTTTAGTTCATATGTGATTTATATTCAAATTGAATTTACATGTTTTATGCCGTTGTGTGAAGCATGTTGGTTATGATGATGCTCTTATGTTTGTATGGAATATTAATGCAAGCATATGGGATTTGGGAACTTTAGTTTATTAATTCACATAAGGGATTAATATTTATGTTGGTATTGGATCATGATTGAATCATGTTGTTCCCTTTCGATTATTTAATTACTTTATGAGGACCGAGGGCCTTATTTGGTAATAGTTGATTTTTATACCTATGAAAGGTTGGTTGGTTGTTGACATGGTTCCAAAAATAATTAAAGGTTATGGATTTAATGTTGGAATTTTCTTGGATTGTTAAGTTGATGATCACCTTATCTAATCCTAAGATAAAAGTGGAAGTTTATGTATTTTGATTATCATAATGTTTGTTCTACTTGTAAGTCATAATAAGTGAATAAATTATTAATCATGTAAAGTGAAACGTGATTAGCAATAGCTTTAGACATGTGCACGTCTGAAGTGTTGGACTAGTATGAGTTGGAGTACATGGTGGTAGCCCTTGGCTTTTCTTGGGACAGGATTGATCACCGTGTCCTGTTTTTATTTAAAGGTTCCTCGATATCGTAGGTCAGGGGAGTACGGAGTCGTGCCCGTACTTCGTCTTCTAAATTGAAGACTGGTTTGGTTTGGACAACTCTTTCCATTGCCTATTCCATCTAAATTAATTAACTTATTAGTTGTGGAGTTTAGTTCAGTAAAAGTAGTATGCTATGTTGTTATATTATTATTTATCCCTGCTTATTGTTTATTAGTATCATGTTAGGTTTTATATTTATTTATTATGTAGTACTCAGCTTTGCTGATTACGTGCTTTGTGTGTATGTGTTGATCATGACTATGCCTTATTGATCCTGTGATGACCCATTTGGTGAGCAGTCTCTCGTGATCAATAGTGCATCGTCATTTACAGGTTTGAAGATGATGCATCATGGGTTCGGGAATTGGAGAGCTTGTGTTGACTTTACATTTTACTTTGACTTTATGCTTTCATAGTTGACTTCGACTATTGTAGTTGACTTTTACTTTTGGGGTTGACTTTTGACTTTATGTTGGTTTGACTTTTAGAGTTGACTCTTTGGGTTGACTAAGTTTTATTTTTAAAGTTTATTTAATTATTATTTCCGCTGCAAAATTCTGAATAAGCCGATACGTTATCACACATGCGATAATGCTTTGATAATTCTCTAAGTTTTATATTAAAAGGTGTTTTGGAAAAGAGAGAATTGTCGGGGTGTTACAAAGTGGTATCTTGGAGCTTTAGCTAGTTACTTAAAATAAATTTCTTAGAAATCGAGCTCGTACTTATTCGTTTTGTTCAAATCACTTTTTGAAACATTTTTTTCTTAGACTCAAGATTTTATATATTTATTTTTCGAATTATTTTAAAGTCCGAATTTTTTTTATTTGGTTCGAAAATTTCGAACTTCTTTAATTTTTTTATATTTATTTCGTTTCTTTTCGTTTTTTTATAAATTCGAAAAATATATATATTAATTACTTATTTATTTATTTATTTTAGTACTTCTAGTTAATTTTGTTTACTTTATTATTTTGTGAGAGATGGGTAGTATAGGAATGGGCATATAGGATATAAATATTATATGTCTGCATTAAATAGATAGTTCAGCATGTTATATTTTCTTCCCTGCTTAACTGTTTTATGTTATTCCTATGCTTTGAGTTGTTGGTTATTCTTGCTTATTGTTTATTGTTGGGAACATATGCTAAGTGAGAGTATCAATTACTTATAGATGTCGTATTTATCTGTTATAGGATCTTTAGTCATGTCTGATAGAGAAGCTACAAGAGTAGGAAGCTACTACAACCCGATTGTGTTGAGTGATGATGAGATTGATGGAGGATTTGAGTCTGATTTTGACTGTGATAGCTACACTAGCCTAGAGATCATTATGCGTCATGTGTTAAGAGTAGGCATGCCTAATAGCGATGATGAGGTTATTCTGGAGTTTAACCGTGCTAGAGGACATACCAGGATGGACGTCTACCATGCCGTTTTGAGACCTGAGAGTGATTCTGAGTTAGAAGAGGATGAGCCTCAACCTAAGAAGATGCAAAGATCTACGAGAGTTAGAAGATGTTTCTACTATAATTCTGAGGACGTTGAAGATTTTGAAGATGAGGTTTTCACTCCAGAATAGTACAAGGAATCTAAGGATAAGACTGATGATGTATCACCCTAGTTTATGTATTTATGCTTTATAAATAAATGTTGGATAATTAGTCAAGCAATGGTTTAAATTTATTTCTTTAGTACCTTTATTTTGTTTAGGGAAAAGAATAGTTATTATGGATTGAAAAAGTGTTACTATCATCATTTTGAGGAATAAAAAGTAGATATATAGTTATCCAAGTGAGCAAGAATTTATTTTGGCACGTCAATGCAAATATTTTATTTTATTTTATTATTGTGACTGAAGTTGATTCTCACACGTGATTATTATTGGCGTGAATATTATCCATGAATGATTGTATGATTGATGATGATGTATTCTATGGTATTATCATAGCTTCATGAGAATTGTATGTTGATGCAATCTTTATGGTCAAATCAAATGTTGCCTTCGTAGAGAATGACATGTAAGTTGTGTATCGAAACCTAAAGTAGAGTTACGTTAAATTTCAGGTCGCGTAATAGAATGGCTAACAACGATGACGCCTTAGCTTTTCCTATTCGCCTATTAGTGGAGAATTTGACTCGCGAAAGAGCTGAGCGTCTCGATCCTGCTGGGGACATGTTTGAAAGATTAGCTAAAATTAAACCGCCGTACTTTAAGGGGTAACTGACCCTACCTTCTTAGAAAGTTGGATTAGGGAATTTGAAAACAAATTCGGGGCTGTCAATTGTCCTGAGGGTATGAAAGTAGGTCAAGCTGTATTATACCTAAAAGTGAGGCTAACTTATGGTGGAAAGAAGATGGGGCTAGACTGAGTGTTGTTGAGGGGTTTAATTGGGATTCCTTTATTGCTGCTTTAAGAGGAAATTTTTACCATGCTTTTATGAGAAAACAGAAGGCCCAGGAATTCATAAACCTTAGGATGGGGAGTATGACCATCTCTGAGTACTATAGTAAGTTCATAGCACTGTCGAGGTTTGCACCTGAGGTAGTAGCCACTGAGGAGTTAAAAGCTCAAAGATTTTAGCAAGGTTTGACTGAGGAAATCCAACTGGGGTTAGGTGGTGAGACTTTTGCATCCTTAGATGTGGTGTATAGAAGAGCCGCCCATATTTATGGTCTTAAGTCGAGGCGTGATAAGAAGAATGCTGTGGTGGGTGAGAAGAGAAAGGATTTCAATACTGGAGGAAATCAGGGACACTTTAAGAAGAACATAAATGGGAATGGGAATTTCCAAAGGATAAATGGTTAGGTCTATAACAATAAGGGCCAGTCTGAAAGAGTTTACCATTGTAAGAAGTGCAACAAGAACCACCCTGGTAGAGACTGTAAGAGAGACCTAGTAACCTGGCCATAGGGAGTATGAGTGCTTCACCAAGCAGAAGAAAGAGCAAAATGGTAATGGGAGTGGTAATCATGGGAGGTCTGGGTTCAACCAGTCAGGACACCAAGGTTCGAAGCCTGTAGGGGCACAGAACAACCAAGGAAGCGTTAGTAAGCCTGCTAGTGAGAGCAACAACAACCAGAATAAGGCTCCGGGTAATCTGTTCGTGATGAGTCGCAATGAAGCTGATCGATCTGCCGACGTAGTTTCTGGTACTTTCTCTATTTGCTCCATTCTTGTTAAAGCGTTGTTTGATTCTGGGGCGACTTATTCGTTCATTTCGTCGTCCATTGTTAAAAGTCCGGGGTTGGTAGATTTTGAAGTAATTGACCTGCCTATCTTTCAACAGTATTTAGATGGTGCTGCAGTACATTGGTTCCTCAACCTTGAAAACACAAAGAAATCCACTTGGGCTGACATTATAGTACAAATATAATGAAGAAATTGATGTTACTAGAAGGGATTTGGAGACCACTTCTCAAAACCTTAATGAGACATTTTCTTCATTCATCACTCGGTGGAGAAAAAAGGCTTCCAAAATGATGAGTAGGCCTAATGAGGATGAACAACTGCAAATGGTTGTGAAGAACCTTTTTCCTGTCTATCAGAAGCATATGGCATACCAATATTTCCTGACTTTCAAAGCTTTGATTGCTACGGGAACTCTAGTTGAGGATGTTGTGAAAAGGGGGAACATCAAGAAAGATGAACCTACTGGCGGCGCTACTTATAATGCAAAGTTTGGAAATAACAAAAGAACTCCAAACAATGATTCAGCAGCTCCTAAGACAACTAATGCGATCCATGCCATTGGCTCATCTTCTGCATTCCAGTTACGGCAACAAAGGAACTTTACCCCCTTAAACATGAATTATTCGCAAGCTCTCTCCAAGCTAAAAAAGGCCAATCTCATTCAACCCTTGAATCCACGTCCACCTCCTAAAAAGCCTTACCCTGGTTATGACCCAAACCAAAACTGTGAGTCCAGGGCATAATACTGAAAGCTGCACGACTCTAAAGCATCAAATTCAAAACCTTGTGGATGATGGAAAACTCTCTTTAGGATCCACTTCCAATAAACCAAACGACTCTCAGCCCAACATCACAAAAAACCCCCTTCCTAATCATAAGCTCTCATTTGCCATTAATGCCATCTCTGCTGCTTCAGATGGATGCGATCCGACCCAGTTAATCCGTAAGACAACTCCCCAAATGTATGAAATGCCAATAGTCGTAGGTTACAAGTGCCTGGTCTATGACTATTCCACTCAAGAAAAAGCTAAAATGATGCCTTGTAAAGACCCCAGCTTCACTCTCAACAAAGATTCGTTCTCTGACATGTGTGGAACTTTGGATTATGATGGTGCCTTCTTCATTTTGGACTCTGATGCTGATGAAGATGCCTCTTTGGTCTTGACAATTGTGGAGAAAAACACTGGAGGACATTCCACCACTCCAAATACATACCGGCGCCCCATCTGCCTCGATGATCTTAGTGATGAGGAGTATGTGGATATATCCCATTTGACTAGAGCAGGTCGCCATTTTAAACCATCCCATTTGGAGGATGAAAATCCTTTGGAGGTATTGAGAAGGAGGGAAAATGGCAAGGAACCAGTGACAGAGGATAGTAACAAGGAAGATGATGCTATCAAGCGTATGAAAGAAGTAAATGCTAATGTTTCCATCTGGAAATTGCTAATGCATTCACAGCCTCATAGAGCAGCTGTTCTAAAACATCTCAATGAAGCCTCTGTAAGCTCTTCCATAACACCTGACCAAATGGTGGGGCTCATTCACGATGTAGATCGAACTCTCATGTTCACAGACAATGATCTCCCTGATAATTTTACAACCACAACAATTCGTTGCACATCACTATACGTTGTAATGGATGGGAGATACCAAGAGTATTGATTGGCAATGGATCCGCAATCAACGTTTGCCCTCTGCGTGTGCTAACAAGACTTGGGTATTTAAAAGAAGATATGGTACCATCCAACCAGGTGGTTAGAGCATATGATAATGCCAAGAGGGAAGTACTGGGTTTAATCAGCCTCCTCATTGAATGTGGTCCCGTGGCAAGGAAGGTGGAATTCATGGTCATTGACATTCAAGCATGTTTCAACCTTTTATTAGGAAGGTCGTGGCTGCATGAAAATAGAGCAGTAGCCTCTACTCTGCATCAGAAGGTAAAGCTTCTCACTGATCAGGGTGCTGTGACTATTTCTGGTGATCCAGGAATTATGACTATCTCCAACACCGAGAAATCGGTATTGTATTTGAACGAAGTAGAGGGCACTAGGTTGGATGGTTACACTATCCACTGCATTCTAGCAGCACCTGAAAATTCATGGATGAATGAGGTCCCAGCTGCCACACCATATGTAAGTGTTGAAGAAACAGAACCAGAGTATAGTGAGGATGACGAGGAAGAAGTGGGAGTTATAAGCATTGACACTCATGATACATCAGTTGAAGCACCGGAGGAATCTTGTATCGGCAATCCTCAAGACAATGATGATAATGACTCAAAGAAGAGATCTAGGACTGACGATTTTAACCTGGACTTTAATGTAGTAGGCCCAATCCGAGAGGTTCACACTGAGTCACTGATTCTCTTTCCTGGATATCAACATGAGGATCATTATCGTGAGTTACCACAGTTTTAGAAATTTGACGGGAACGGTGATCCTTTTGTCCACTTAGTTGGATTTGTGAATGCCTTGCATCCATGGGGCATACAAGAGAAAGATTACCTCATGCTGTTTGACAAGAGTTTAGAAGGACCAACTTTGGACTGGTACTACTCTTTGGATTATGTGGATTGAGCTAGTTGGGAAAATGCTAGCCAGACCTTTGTTAATTGGGCTCTCAAGCATAAACAAACTGATGTCAAGAAGCTGAAGCTAGTTACTTTGCGTCAAAGCGCCTTGGAAACTTTCTCGCACTTTTGTTCAAGAAGCGCTTATAGCCGCACACAGCTTCTTTTCCCTATTACTGATCGAGAGTTCATGCTCATATTGCTGCAGAACCTGAATGATTTCTATTATCGTCACATGTTTACTATCAAATACACCTCCCTCAGCCACATGGAACAACATGGCTTTGACATCGATGCTCTAAAATTGCAAGAAAAACGACCTCGGGAAGATCTTGAAACTCCCAAGATAAATCCAAGGGTATATGCTAAGATAGATGAACCATTGAGTATGGTGTATGATCGTCTTCGGAGGCAAGGTATACTTCAAATCTCAGCACATGTGCACTGTTTACCCCTTCCTGGAACAGACACGAGCAAACTCTGCGCTTATTATCGTCAATTTGGGCATGAAACTGATCGATGCCATGATCTTTACTACAAAGTTCAAAACCTGGTTGACCCATAAGGAAGTGCCCACAAGGAAAGTGTCGGCGCGCCCTCAACCTTAATCCGAAGTTGATATCTTTCGCAAATTAGTCGAGCAGGGTCGGATACATCCACTTCCTAGACACCCAGAGGCAAGTCCCGTAGGGTCAAATCTACGTAAGTACTGCCAATATCATCAGTTGCATGGTCACGACACAAACCAATGTCATACTCTCAAGTCTCAGCTATCGCATCAAGCAAATCACCAACATAGCTCTTGTCTACCGCAAAGCTACTTGATCATCTCACAGAAGGGAAAAAATCTTCAGTAAAAATCCTGTAGGGGGTTAGCCCATAAAAAATATATATAAAAAAAGAAAAAAATCTTTCAGTATCAGAGAACTATGTGCAGCTTGAATCCCCATTATCATGTACACTTGCACTGTGAGATCACTCCACCTATGTAACAACTGGGGTACGTAGGTAGCTCAATATGAGTGCAGCTGCTTTATTAAATAAAAAACTTTAGTTCTTTCTTAAATAACGAACTACGCTGAGTCTGATTCCCCATAAAATGCACCTGGAGCAATGGGGATATGTAGGCAGCCTTCGGGTTCGACTCAAATGTATTAACCATTGTATTTTAGGCAATGTGATCAGAACTCAAGATGCCAGTCATCATAGGAGCAATTTCAGAATGCTGAATTGACACATCAATGGGGATACATGCCCTAATCTATATATTTTCTGTCTTTGTTCAATACTAAAACAGGGAATGGAAGAATGAAAAAAAAACATTTGTTTCAACCCCAATGACAGTAAAATCATTCAAGAGAGTCAAAATAAATTAAAAAAAAAACAAAATTGTAAAGGTGGACCATTCCAGTCAAAATATGGCGAAATCATTTTCGAAAATTTTCTTTATTCTGCAATGCATTCTGCAATATTTAGCTTTCTTCTCTTTTCTTTTAATTCTTTTTTCTCTACCTTTAGGTCCAAAAAGGAGAGATTTGTCCCTTCTCCAAGGATGACCAATTACCATCAGAAAACAAACACCTCAGCCATATCCACAAATGTGGTCAAAGAGCCCGTAAGGTTTGCCGTGCAACCTCTGTCCAAAGGATTTCAAATCATGATGAAGATGGGTTACACTCAAGGAACCGAATTAGGGCGTGATGGTAGGGGAATAAAGCAACCAATCCCCATAGTAGACAAGCAAAACCGACATGGGTTAGGATGTGATCCGGGCAGCACTTCTCACAACATCAAAAAACCTTCTTTTACCCTCAACAACCAGTTCATCCTGCAAGGAGATACTGAGCTGTACAATGAATTTCCAGAACCTTGGCTTAGTAGGAAGGAACAAAAGATTTTACCGGGATTGGAGATATTCTTCAATGAGGCTAGAAATCTGGACTTAATTAAAAGTTGGTTTGTCCAAAAACAAAAAATGAAAAAAGAAAATGACTGGGTGGATAATCTGGAACATGGAGTCCTTAGGAAACTTTTCACTTCTGAGTCCTCTGAGGAAGAGGATTTTGACCCGGTGTCTTTGATGATACCTTTTGGCGAAAGCATTGAACATAAGTGGAGTATTGAGTATCAGGCAAAAGACGAGCCTATAGAATTTAAAATGTTTTTAGGAAACCATCCTCCACATCCATCTCATGAAAATACCTTTTCACCCCTTTCAGATGGATATCATACTGATAGCTCATCTTCCAGACAATCTACCTTGCACACCCAGTCAGAAGACTCTGATAGTGAGGAAATTGAATGTGAACCTTTATCTAAGTACATTTGCATGCAAGATGTTATTTCTGACAGTGAATTTAATAATGATGAATCACTTGATACAACTGAAACATATATAAAACCCATGGAAGAGTCTATTGTTATTAATGTTGGTACAGAAAATGCTATAAAATAAGTCAAAATAGGTTCATTCCTCTCCCCAAATGAACATTATGTGTTTATTGCATTGTTAAAAGACTATGTAGATGTGTTTGCATGGTCTTATGCTGATATGCCTGGCGTTAGTAGAGAGATTACGGAACATCGCATTCCGTTACATCTTGAGAGCAAGCCTAAGCAGCAAAAGCTCCACCGAATGAAACCAGAGATTAGTCTGAAAGTGAAAGAAGAAATCCAGAAACAGCTTGATGCCAAATTCATCCAAGCTATAAAGCATCCGAGTTGGCTCGCCAATATAGTGATCGTACCTAAAAATGATGGAAGAGTTCAGGTGTGCATTAATTTTCGTGATTTGAATGCTGCATCACCAAAAGATTGCTTTCCTCTGCCCCACATCGATGTCCTCGTGGATAGCACGGCCGGTCATGCAATGTTTTCCTTCATGGATGGATTTTCGGGGTATAATCAAATACTCATGGCTCAAGAAGATATGACAAAGACATCTTTCATCACTCCGTGGGGCACCTTCTGTTACCGAGTTATGCCTTTTGGTCTCAAGAATGCCGAAGCTACATATTAAAGGGCTGCAACCACTATCCTTCATGACCTCATCCATGACATTGTGGAGGTCTATGTAGATGACATGATTGTGAAAAGTGAAGATCCCGAGGGGCATATTCCTGCACTGAGGTCCTTCTTTGAAAGAATCAGGAAGTACAATCTAAGGCTAAACCCTCAAAAGTGTGTGTTTGACGTCACTTCAGGGAAGTTGTTGGGATTCATTGTCAGTCAAGACGAAATTAAAGTGGACTCTGAAAAGGTAAAAGCTATTCAAGGGCTACCTCCTCCAAAAACAGAAAAAGAAGTAAGAGGATTTCTCGGCAGAATTCAATATATCAGCAGGTTCATCTCACAACTCACTATGAGGTGTGAACCCATATTTAAGCTGCTCTGAAAAGGGGCATCCCATGAGTGGATCGAGGAATGTCAGGAAGCTTTTGATTCCATGAAAGAGTATCTTTCAAATCCACCTGTTCTAATGCCGCCTAGACCAGGAGAACACCTGATTTTGTACCTCACTATTACAGAAATGGCTATGGGAGCTCTCTTAGCCCAATATCAAGAAAGAACAAAGAAGGAAGTTGCCATATACTATCTCAGTAAGAAATTACTGGAGTATGAGACAAGATATACCCCACTGGAAAAAGCATGTGTTTCCTTGGTCTATGCCACAAAGAAGTTGAGGCATCACCTCCAAGCTCATACCACTTACCTGATCTCGAGAATGGATCCCATCAAGTATCTGTTTGAAAAACCCATTCTTAGTGAAAGATTGGCAAGATGGCATGCTATGCTTTCTGAGTTTGATATTCAATATGTCAACCAGAAATTTGTCAAAGGAAGAGCCATATCTGAAGCCTTAGCGGAAGGACCGGTGTCGAGAGATGAATATGATGATGCATTCCCTGATGAGTACTTGTGTTTCATTGACAATCCACAATGGTGCATGTATTTTGATGGAGCTTCTAATAGGAGAGGTAATGGAGCAGGGGTTTTGTTAGTAGATCCCGATGGAGTCCATATTCCATTTGTTGTCAAGTTGGATTTCCCAACAACAAACAATACAGCTGAGTATGAAGCCTGTATATATGGAGTAAAAGCCGCTTTGGTAGCAGGGGAAAGACATCTCACTGTATATGGAGATTCTAATCTCATCATATCTGAAACAATAGGAATTTAGAGGGTTAGAGATGAGAGACTTCAGCTCTACACAGAATATCTTCAGGAGTTGATCCCTTATTTTGATGATATCAGCTTCAAACATCTTCCTCGGGAATAAAATAGTTTCACTGATGCTTTAGCCAATCTCGTTGTTAATTTAACATGGGAAAATGGTACAAAAATCAAGTTAGTTTTAATTGAAGAAAGGAAGGGACCTACAGTGACGGTAGCACAAATTGTCTCCACACTGGCTCAACAAGATGATGATGATGATGTATGGTATAAGGATATCAAGAATTTTCTGGAAAATATGCGATATCCAGAGGGAAGTGGCAAGAAGGACCGCATAGCCATCAGACGGCTAGCTGCTCATTTTCTCATACTAAAAGGCAGATTATATCACAAAGGGTTTGATGATACTCTACAACTCTGCGTGAATGATAGCGAAAAGCAAGCCATCACGGAAGAAGTTCATGGAGCAGAATGTGGACCCCACATGAACGGAAGAATGTTGGCTCGTAAAATTTTGCGAGCAGGTTTCTATTAAAGCACTCTAGAAGGTGATTACATCAGCTTTGTCCGTGCTTGCAAGCAATGTCAGATATTTGCTAACCTCAATCATATGCCACCTGTGTCACTACATAATATGACCTCTCCTTGGCCATTTCCGAGTTGGGGCATAGACATAATCGGACAAATTCATCCAAAGGCTTCAAATGGGCATCAATATATTCTTGTAGCAATTGATTACTTTTCAAAGTGAGTTGAAGCTGCATCATTTTCAAAGCTAGGGGAAAAGCAAGTCTCGAAATTTGTGATTAACAACATTATTTATCGGTATGGCATACCTTTTGAAATCATCTCTGATAATGGATCACAATTTGAGGGTCATCTGAAAACAACTCTCGCACAATATGCAATCAAGCATCATCAGTCCTCACCTTATCGTCCCCAAACAAATCGAGCGGTGGAAGCAACCAATAAGACAATCAAGACTATTGTTGCCAAGATGACTAAGAAGACTAGGGAATGGCATGACAAACTCCCATTTGCCCTTTGGGGGTATAGGATATCAATTAGGACTCCAACAGGAATAACCCCGTATTCTTTGGTTTATGGGATGGAGCCATTCCTACCAGTTTAGGTGGAGATACAATCTCTCAGGGTCATAGCAGAAAGTGAAATCTCGTAAGACCAATGGTACAAAACTCGTTACGATGAGCTCGCATTTGCAGATGAGCACCGACTACAAGCTTTGCATAACATTCAACTCTATCAGCGGAGAATTGCTCGTGCATTTAACAAAAAGGTTCGAGATAGAGACATTCAAGAAGGTGATCTAGTCTTAAAGGAAAATAGAGCTCCGTTGCATGATCCTCGGGGAAAATTCAAGCCTAACTGGTCTGGGCCATTCCTAGTCAAGCATGTCACCACGGCTGGAGCAGTAAAGCTAATGGATTTTGATGGAAATGAATTCACCCATTTGACTAACCTTGATCAGTTGAAGAAATACTACGCTTAGGCATCAAAGTAATTGTAATTGTCTTAATCAAGTAACCAAGCAGTTTGGGGATTTTGTATACTATCTAGTTATTCTTAATAAACATGTTATGTGTTTCTAGATATTCATATAATGTATGCAAAAAAAAGAGAAAAAAAAAACGGAAAAAAAACGAAAAAAACGAAAAAAAAGAAAAAAAAACGAAAAAAAAGAGAAAAAGAAAAATGATGAAACATGTTTTTGATTGTTAAGGTTTTATGTGTTATGTTTTTTTGTGTCATATGATTGATTAATTATGATTTGCATGTTATATTTAATGTTAAAGTGTGCACGTGTTTAGAATTGTGTTCACATTGAATTTCGCACAAGCAGATAATTCTCACAAACAGATCTTTTTATTCATCCCAACTGGAGTACTTCATTTCATACATAAAAAGACATAAAGCCTTCATTTCCTACAAACTCAAAACGAAAAAAAAGAAAAAAAAACTTAAAGAAAAACAACATGATATTTCTCTCAAACCCTTCTCCTCTTTATGGTAGGCCCATCTGAATCATTGTCTTGACCAATATCTGCCAGAAGCCATTGAAGATAATCTTCATCAATCAGTGGAAAGTGAGGTTCAGGTAACGCTGATATAATTTTTACTCCCAGCCATATTGTAGGCATTCTCTGAATACCACTCATATCAGCCTCATAAGTGGTACAAGGTGAAAGAACCCGGAGGGCAGGAATGTGATGTTGCCTCCAACCAATTTGCCTTAGACACCTCCATGGAAGGTAGAAAGTGACCTGGCAAAGCCCCGGTAGTTGTACACCTGTACGACCAGAATTGCAATATATAATTGCACTAATGCCAAGGTGGTGACCCACTTTATGTCTTGATGTAGAAAAAAATCTTCCCACCCACCATTTTTGCTAAGTTGATAGAAGGAAGGAAGAAGACCTTTCTCCCGGACATGATTAGTTTTGTAAGTAAGACTCTTGTGGGGTTTCATGAGAGAAAATTTTTCCAATAACCATAATTGAAGGGCTAATGGACATCCCTTCACGAAACTTTGGGGTTTTCTTTTGAGTTCATCTAAGCCAAGAAACATTTCCCCCAAAATAAGTGGTCCAAGACGACCCCCACTAACAATTTAAAGAATAAGTGAAAGACACCGAACAGGGCATGTGTTTAAAGACCATTTAGTAAGGGTACTTCCCAAAATCATAAGAATGCAAGCATTTTCTCTATCAATCCTATAGTTGGCATTATTAGAGAATTGCCAAGTGCCAAATTGTAAAGTCAACAATAAGTTGAGAAGAAATACGTCACCATATTGTAGGTAGTTGCCGTGAAGATTTTCGGGAAGATATAAAATTGTTGATAAATCTCCCGAGATCCTTGTAGGAGATCTAGGTGTAATAACTGGATCATTGGATGGTAAGCCTAGCAAACCCTCGACCTCTTTAACAAGAGGCACAATCTCCCGGTCTCCAAAGCGGAAGACATGACGAGTTTCATCCCAAAATTGGGAATCAACATGAATCATGTCATAACAAATGGAAAGAGAAAGCAAAGGCATAAGAGACGGAAGAAGAAAAAGATTGCATTGGTTTCTCCAAATTCTTTGTGACCCCCGAGAGTTGTTTTTTCACCCGACTTCCCATTTCATTAGCTTCTTCATAAGTAGGAGCCATTTTGTGAAAGAAGAAAAATTAGAGAAAAGATTGGGGTAGTGGAAGATGGTGCATTTGGAAATGAAGAACCATACTCCTTTTATAGATGGAAAACATGATCATCCATGATTCATGCCATGGATAATAAGTTTGAGTATTATCCATAGGATAATAAGGAGCATCCTTCACCATGGCTAATGACCAAGCATTTGTAGTATGGCAATTTTTGTTGAAGCCAAACATAAAAAAATTGTGTCAATGATGAATCAAGAACGTTGATACAATCCCTTTTCCTAATGATCATCCAAAATAATGACCTTGATCAATCTATTTTATATAGTGATCATCATAGCGAATAAGCATTATGCATGAAAAATTCCTGAAAGATTTTTGAAAAAACAGATAAAATTTTTTGCCATATGATGATTGGTCCACCATAGTTCATCTAGAGGGTAATAACCTTAGGTCAACCCTTTTAGGTGACATGACCTGACAATGTTCTAATATAAGGTGACATGATAATACATGAAGTCATAAAAAGTAAGTGATCGTGCTTTGACAATTTGCTTGTCATCAAGGCCATGAAAAACTGTAAAAAAAACACTGGAGTCAACCTGTAAGTGTCGGAGTTTCTCACATTAACAAAAGACAAATTCATAAGACTAAAAAAAAAGACGGCAATAAAGTCGCATGTTCAAAATTTAGAAAATTAATTGGGATTTTCTACTAAAGACGACAATAAGGTCGCATTTTCAAATGTTTAGAAAATTAATTGGGATTTTCTATCTAAGATGACAATAAATTCGCATTTTTCAAATGTTAGAAAATTAATCGGGATTTTCTAGTTAAGACGATGATAAAGTCGCATTTTCAAATGTTTAGAAAATTGATTGGGATTTTCTATCTAAGACGACGATAAAGTCGCATTTTCAATTTTAGAAAATTAATTGGGATTTTCTACATAAAGCAACGCAAGTCATAGCATTGATGATAACTAGTTGGAGATCAAGTTGGAAGATTTGTATAGATCATAGATTTTGTACATTTTGTTATAATAATAATTTCTTTGTAAATAGTTATTACATCACTCATTAAAAAAAACATGCAGATGTTTATGCATAATTTTCATAAATAATTCCACAACTCTTTTTTAATAAAATGAGCAACCAATGTTACAAATTTTGCATGTTGGGCCAGTATGTCATAGTATATGAATTAAATGACCCAATCTCAATTAAGAGGAAAAATTGCAAATCTAACTAAATTAAATTGTATGATGATCCATCTTACATTTTAACAATGTGTTCTCCATATTCAAATGGATTAATCATATAATTTGACATGATTAGATTGGCAATTATGATCTCAGAATTGATTTTAGGCCGTTTCACGTGTCTCACTTTAGATGGCCAAATTCCAAATAGCCAAACACAATCTCCAAATTTGATCTCAAATTGATCATTCCTCTCTAAATGACTTAATAATCTTCAATCAAGATTATTTCTCAAAAGCCTTCCAATTAGGAAGCAAACTTCTAAGACCTCTTGAAAATCATAAACATAATCACTAATTAAGGTGGTTATTTCAATCCTCGATTAATCGCTAATTAGAGCGGTTAACTCACACTTTTCATTCAATTACTAATTAGGGTGATTAGCTTAACCTTTCATCATATTTAATCACTAATTAGAGTGATTATCTTAAACCTTAATAATCATTAATTAGGACGATTATTCTTCTTATTTAATCACTAATTAGAGTGATTATCTTAAACCTTAATAATCGTTAATTAAGACGATTATTCTTCTTATTTAATCACTAATTAGAGTGATTATCTTAAACCTTAATAATCGTTAATTAAGACGATTATTCTTTTTATTTAATCACTAATTAGAGTGATTAACTTAAACCTTAATAATCGTTAATTAGCACGATTAATCTTCTTATTTAATCACTAATTAGAGTGATTATCTTAAAACTTAATAATCGTTAATTAGGGCGATTGTTTTTCTCATTTAATCACTAATTAGAGTGATTATCTTAAACCTTGAATAATCACTAATTAGGGTGATTACTTCCTTCCTTCCTTTTTAGTCACTAATTAAAGTGGTTATCTTAATCCTTCATATTTAATCACTAATTAAGGTGATTATCTTAACCTCATTTCAATCACTAATTGGAGTGATTACCTCATTTTCCAATAGCTTTGTTTAATTCTAAAGGTGAGTTATTCATAATCTATCCCCTTTTCTTCCCCAATGGAATTGGCCATTTAGGGTGAGACACCAGCTCGAACTACGATGGTTTTGATCCATGAGTGGATTACAATCCCACAATGATTGGTACGTAGTGCAACTTCAGTGCTCAAACCTACCATGTACAAATGATATATTGGTCCTAAATAAAAATGGTTGATGTGTATATGTGCAAACTATGTGATTTTCTTTCTTTTGAATAGCCATGATTACTTTAAAATGGAAAATAACGCATTTAGTAAGAGCCCGTTCTTTAGAACGGAAGAGGAGACGGGTTCTAGACGTTCACACCTCTTAACCTAAACCCCAAACCCTATCTCATGGTATGAAAGACCAATTTTCAAAAAAGCCTTATCCATATGAAGTCATCATCGTTTTAAATGATATTTCTTGAAATTGATTTTAAAATGATTTATTAAATAAATATGTCCCTATTCAGATATTAATAGGGTGGCGACTTCAAAGTTTTCCAAAACTCATAGTCCAATGAGAGACTTTCGTGGGATTCAGACCGTTAATTAAGACAGTAAAAAATCGGATACCACAGACTTACATCAAGTATGTGGTGCGACTGCAGGGAGTGCCAACAACATATATCATTTGAAATCGCGATTCGAGATTCCTCTCGAAATTTTGGCAGAAGGTCCAGTTGAATCTTGGAACAACATTGAAGATGAGCACTGCTTTTCACCCTGCAACCGATTGTCAAACTGAAAGGACTAATTAGACTATGGAAGATATGTTGAGAACGTGCGCAATTGACTTCCAAGGTAGTTGGGAAGATCACTTAGACTTGATTGAATTTTCGTATAACAATAGTTATCATGCGAGCATCAAGATGGCTCCTTTTGAGGCATTGTATGGAAGGAAGTGTAGAAGTCTCATTTGCTGGAATGATTTTAGTGAGAATATAGTATTGGGGACAGAATTTATTGAGGAGACTGTTAAGAATGTCAAGTTGATTCAGGCTAGAATTCAAGCTGCTCAAGATAGGCAGAAGAGTTATGCTGATTTGAAGCGAAGAGAAGATCAATTCCCAGTAGGTGATAAAGTGTTTTTGAAAGTATCACCAACTAAAGGAGTGATGAGATTTGGGAAAAAGGGCAAATTAAGTGCTAAGTATGTTGGCCCATATGAGATTTTGCAAAGAATTGAGAAGGTAGCTTATAAGTTGGCTTTGCCAATGGAATTTGAGAAAATGCACGATGTGTTTCATATTTCCCAACTCAAGAGATATATCCCCGATGAGCGTCATGTTTTGGAGCCTGAGAGAATCCAAATCGATAGTAGCCACACGTATGAGGAAAGGCCTGTGAAAATTTTGGATAAAAAGGTGCGTAGTACACGCAATAAGGATGTGAATATTGTAAAAGTGATTTGGTCTAACCATGAGTCCGAAGAGGCAACGTGGGAAGCCGAAGACGAAATGAAGAAGAAGTATCCCGAGTTATTCCTTGAGGTGAGTTACGACGGCGTAACTCGTTTTCTTTAAGGGGGGTAGAATGCGATAGAATTTCGCTTTTTACCTTATTTTATGGTATTCTTATGCATTTTTATGCTTATTTTGGCGATTTGCACATGTTAGTGCAAAATAAATTGGTTCTCCGCATGGAAAATCTGTTCATGAGTAACACAAGTGGTTTTAAAGTTGGTAAAAGTGTGCACATGTGTGACACAAGTATTTCTCAAATGGAAGTTGAGTAAAAAAACTTTTGAAAATGTGTGAGTTTTCGTGCCAAGTTTCGGGACGAAATTTCTTTTAAGAGGGGTATATATATTTTAGTATGTTGTAGTATTTAAACGATTTATACACTATGGGAAAAAAAAAGGAAGGGTTGCGCTGGAAGGGCTGCGTTTTTTGAAAAACGCAGCCCTTCGTGTATGAAGGGCTGCGGTTTCCTTGAAAACCGCAGCCCTTTTAGTGAAGGGCTGCGGTTACCTAGAAAACGCAGCCTTTCAAACTGTATGAAGGGCTGCGGTTTTAAGGCTAACCGCAACCCTTTAAGTGAAGGGCTGCGCTTATCCTAGAAACCGCAGCCCTTCATACACGAAGGGCTGCGTTTTCTAGGATAAGCGCAGCCCTTCCTATCCCGCCCAATTCAACCTATAGTTTTACGCGCAACACACAGTAGACACTCACTCGCAAATTTCCCTCGCACACTCACCCCTCTCCCTCACACTCACTCGCACACTCACTCCTCTCCCTCACACTCACTCGCACTGCCCTAACGGCCATCACCGGAGCACCGACACATCGCCGGAGCGCCGTCCCATCGCCGGTGCACACTCATTAACGTTGCCTGAGCTCCTTCTTCTTCTCTTCTCTCAGCGCACCTTGACGCCCTCTAAGTCCAACACCACTACTGCATTGTCGGTAATTCCCCTCTCACTCTCTCCTCTTTGTTTTATTTAATTTCTCTTCTATTTTGTGTTGTAAAATGTGATTGTAGGGGGTGGGGGAGGTCTTGTGGAGGGTGGGTAGGGGGTGGGGGTGTCTTGGGCGAGGGATGGGGGATGGCTAGGGAGGCTGGAAAGAGGGTGGGGGATGGGCAGGGGGAGGCCGGGCATGGGGTGGGGGGAGGGCGAGGATGCTTGGAAGGGGGTGGGGGAGGGGCCGGGGAGGCTGGGCATGGGGTGGGGGAGGGCGGGGTATGCTTGGACGGGGGGTGGGGGAGGGGGGGGGGGGAGGGTGAATAAGGGTGGAGGAGGGCGGCAGGGGTGGGGAGGAGGCTGGCGGGGGGGGGTGGGCTGACAGGGGGTAAAATGTGATTGTACCCTGTGTTTGTTGATGCACGCACGAATTTGGAGCCACATTGTGAATGATGACTGAACAATGAATTAACATGGAGCTATGGACTAATATTCAACAATGCTTACTTCCTGCTGTTCTTTTTCTCTAATTTGAGGCATGTTGATCTTCGATGATTGTAAGCTACTAGCTAGTAGTTCAACTTTCTATAAAGATAAGGTACAACCTCTATAATCAAATTACTAGTGATAATATGTGAAGGCATTGTTGTAAGTTGTAACACATGTTTGGTATCACTACTATCTTTCATTTTCTTTTTTGTTTTATAATGTAACTATGTATATTTTAGCCTTTTCGCTTCCAAATCGTACTTACCAAGTCATTTAACCCCAAATTTTTTTTGAACATGATTATATGAGGTATAATGTAACTATTGTGTAGAGTTTTAGGCTTGCATTTGTTGTTTGTTGCATTTCGGGAACGAAAAGGTCATTTTAGGCCTAATTTTGTCTTTTCGCTTCCAAATCGTACTTATCGAGTCATTTAACCCCAAATTCTTTTTGAACATGATTATATGAGGTATAATGTAACTATTGTGTAGAGTTTTAGGCTTGCATTTGTTGTTTGTTGCATTTCGGGAACGAAAAGGTCATTTTAGGCCTAATTTTACCTTTTCGCTTCCAAATCGTACTTATCGAGTCATTTAACCCCAAATTCTTTTTGAACATGATTATATGAGGTATAATGTAACTATTGTGTAGATTTTTAGGTTTGCAATTGTTGTAGGTTGAATTTTGGGAACGAAAAGGTCATTTTAGACCTAATTTTACCTTTTCGCTTCCAAATCGTACTTATCGAGTCATTTAACCCCAAATTCTTTTTGAACATGATTATATGAGGTATAATGTAACTATTGTGTAGAGTTTTAGGCTTGCATTTGTTGTTTGTTGCATTTCGGGAACGAAAAGGTCATTTTAGGCCAAATTTTGCCTTTTCGCGTCCAATTCGTACTTATCGAGTCATTTTATTTTATTTTTGTTGATCTGACTCCTAACTTATTAGTATGTAACAGTCCCCTCCCCCCCCCCCACTGCTGCCCCTCCCCTCCCCTCCCCGCACAACCCTCCCCTCCCCTCCCCCCCCCCCCTGCCCTCCCCTCCCCCCACCGCATAGCCCCCTCCCCCCCCACCGCCGCCCTCCTCCCCCCACCGCTGCCCCTCCCCTCCCCCGCTGCCCCCCTCCCCCACCGCTGCTGCCCCTCCCCTCCCCCGCTGCCCCTCCCCCACCTGCTTGCCCCTCCCCTCCCCTCAACCGCACACCCCCCCCCCCGCTGCCCCTCCCCTCGCACACCCCTCCCCCCCCCCCCTCCCCCACCGCTGCCCCTTGCACACGGAACCCCCTCCCCCCCACCGCTTGCCCCCCCCCTCCCCTCCCCCTGCACACCTTTCCCTTGCTGCCCCCCCCCCCACCGCTGGCCCTTGCACACAGAACCCCCCCCCCCCCCCACCGCCGGCCCTTAGCTTGCACACACGAACCCCCTCCCCACACCCCACCCCCCTTAGTGGCAATGTTAATTTTAATTTTTTGTTATATTAATGCATATATTTGTACAATTTCAGGGAGATGGCGGATGTGCATACGGATAACAGCACAAGTGGTGCTGAACACACTACCGAGGATGAGTCTTTCGATGCGAGAAAGGAACGGGGTAAATTGTCTCGATTTCGCCGTGAAGAGATAAATGCACAAATGCCTAGGAAGTCATTGGCGACGAAAAAGAGAAAAGGAAGGGGACCTACAAAGTCACTAGGGAAACACACAAATATGACTTTGGAGTGCGATAACATGGGTCAACCTTGTGGAAAGTGGCGTCAAAAGTATGGCATGCAAGTTGGCATTTGCATGCATAAACTCTCCATTTTGCACTCATGGAAAGAGGTGCCCGAGGGATTGAAGCGGTGTCTATGGGAAGATACCATGGTAAGCTTCAAGTACAATAACGTTTAGTTTCTTAATTATTTAGTTAAATATATGTGTAATATTACTTATAGCATATAAATTACAACATTTGCGAAAACTAATTTGTGAACTGCGTTTTTTAGAGAATCAATTCAATATCGAAGATGATGAAGCCAAGAAGAATGTATTTCTATCCGCGGTTGCCCAGAGATTCAGAGATTTCAAGGCTAAGTTAGTGTCTGGGTGGATCACTAAGCGGAGGAAAGTAGTAGGTACAAAGAAGAAGAACATCTACGGCGGAGAAACACAAGCCGATCCTGAGGCTTCACCGGAAACATCATCTCGCACCATCCAAATTACCATTTCAAATATGGAAAACTATCAAACCTCGAAGAGTGGGAAGCATTTGTTGCCAAGAAAACAACCCCACAAGCTATTGTAAGAATATTTTATTAAGATTTAATACACTTAGATCCGGTATTATTGTATAGACCGTAGCTAACCTTTGTTTATAGTTGTGTGTTTTAGGCAAGTCGTGAGAAAAGCAAGACGAGTGCAAAAGCTAGGAAGTATTATCATCATTTGGGTGCTCATTCGTACAATGAGGCGAGAGAGAAGTGGATGTTCGGCCATTACCCCACAATAGGGTCGACAACGCAAACTGGGACCGGCTCGGCGACGACAGCACGGCCTCGACAACCAGATAGAGTCCCTCGATTGGTGGTGTTCGATGCATGGGGTTGATGCAAAGGGAAAAAGAGTCTTGCCTGATCCCGGAACACAACAGATAGCCAACGCCATTGTAAGTACAGATTATATGGTTATATAAGGTATATATAATATAACTTTTGTGCTCACGAGCATTTCTCTCTTATACTTATGTAGATTGGCTTGAAGGAAAAAGAGGCAACTGGTGAGTTCACTCCTAAAGGACACATTGATGCATTGCACGAAACTTTAGGACCGGACCACAGTGGACGCGTGAGGGGCGTAGGAGGTGTCCGCCTCGGTTTGAGAAAGGTATATGGTGATCAATACACTACAGCGACAAAATCAAGTGTAAGTAGTGTGAATTCGGCAACGTCAGTAGATGTGGAGGCTATGAAAGCTGCAATTCGGGAGGAGCTTAGGGAGGACATGACCCATAACTTCAACGCCATTTTGGAGAAAATGGGTTTACCGACTTTTGCTGCATTCAAGAAGGGTAGTGATACTACACCTAGCCCAGCCTGATCCACCTGTAGGACCCGAGTTGAAGATAATCACTTAATTCCTTTGCTTTGTTAAACAACTATTGTTCTTAAATGCATGAAATTCTTACTATATATATGTTGTTTCATAGACTAACTATAAATAGAGTTTTTTAACAGGAAGAGACACCATGTGAACTATTAGCTGGAGGAGATGGTTATGATAGTTTCATCCTCGTAGCTCATGGCCATGCACAACCCCCTAGTGACCGAGTACGATTGCATAACCAGTTAGTGGATCATAATCACTATGTGGTCACCCTCAATGAAATTGTGTCAGGTTTCGAAGAAGGACCTCTTCCGCTGCCGAAGCCAGAAGTTGGTCTACAGTTACTAAATGATGTCCTTGGCAGTTATGTTCTGTGGCCGCGTGCATTGGTGCGGTTTTCAGATGAGGTACAATGATTAACATTCATATATATATATATATGCGTGTTTTCTTTTATAGTTCCTATGATAGTCAGTAATATCTTTACTTTTAACTAAATACTAGGTTTGGGGGAAGGCCGACTCACATGCCAGGAAGGGAAAGAAGGTATGTTCACCTTATAAGAAAGCAAGTTTACGTGATGAAGGTGAACGAAATGTGGTGAAGGGAAATGTTTCTAAGACAAAAAATCCACTTATTATCGATCCAGAGGTGGTATGGAGCCTTACTATTCCATGCTTTTGGTTACATGAGTGCGCTAGCGATTTACCCGATGAAAGTGCAATTGAGGTTGCTTTGGGGGAGCAACAATTCCACTACCTTGAGGACTCATCGACATTCATTTCTAAGGTTGATATTAAAGAATTCTTATGTGGGGTAGAGTTGAATGTTTCCATGATGCAAACATTCATGAGGTAATACATAAGTATATAAATTAAATATACATATACATATGCCTTATGTAGTTTTCAATTCCATAATAAGTAATTGTTGGTTTACTTTTAATCAATATAATTTCTCAGGTTATTATACAATGAATTGCTTGCAATATCTAGTGCAATGTTTGGTTGGTTATGTCCAAACATAATACGAGATGACAATTGCTTACAAAACAAAGCCGAAGTGAAAGAGTATCTCGACATGAGTTTCAAAGCATCATCTCGTTTTGGATATCATCAGATCATTCTTGTTCCTTATATTGAAAAGTATGCTTGTTAAACTCGCTTTACTTTTATTATTCGATACTTAAATTGACCTATTAATTGTTCTACGATTAATAATAACTATATTTTCTTGTTGTAGGGCTCATTGGACACTACTTGCGATATGTTTGTCACGTAACGAAGTCTACCACTTTGATTCTTTGCATCGACAACCACCACGGACCTTACTAATCAAATCATTGTTAAATAGGTAGCCTAATCGAAACTCAACATATGCGCACTTATTAATATTACACATTATTCATCATCTTTAAATATATAAACAGTTAGTACATCTAATCTTATAATAATGTTGTTGATGTAGTGTGATGAAGCATATTAGTGCAACAGGACTTCGAGCACCAAAAGCTCCTGTTTGGATATCAGTCGAGGTAACATGACTAATTTATTTGTCCTTATATAGAAACACTTTTAGCCACATACTACACATCTAATTAACATGAATGTCATTGGATGCATCCTTTGGTGAACATTTAGTGTCCGCAACAAGAAGATGGACTTGCATGTGGCTATTACGTGCTGAGGTACATGTTCGATATCGTCAACCAGTGCACTAACGCCGATGATCTTCAAAAGGTATGTAACTTATTAGTATATGTTAGTTTTAGATTAGATCGATTGGTAATAGGTATTAATTGGTTTAGAAACCAAAGTAGCACATGCATATATTTGGGAACGAAAATGTCATTTTTAGGTCTATTTTTACCTTTTACGCTTCCAAATCGTATTTATCGAGTCATTTAACCCCAAATTCATTTTGAAAATGATAATATGAGGCATAATGTAACTATTGTGTAGATTTTTAGGTTTGCAATTGTTGTAGGTTAAATTTTGGGAACAAAAAGGGCATTTTAGGCCTATTTTTGCCTTTTCGCATCCAATTCGTACTTATCGCTTCATTTAACTCCATTTTCTTTTTCAATATGATAATATAAGGTATAATATAACTAGTGTGTAGAGTTTTAGGCTTGCATTTGTTTTTGATTGAATTTCGGGAAGGTATATGTCATTTTTAGAACTACTAACTACGGTAAATGATTGAATTCTTATATTATGTGTTTATTCCTTGGTTGTTTTACAAGGTTTATATGAATAACACACCACGTTTGAGGGCCTTCACCACAGACAAATTACATGAAGTTCGGGATAAGTTGGCGTCCCACATTTGCGATGATTGCTTATGATACATCTACTAGTTTGGATCAATTCTATGTACACTTTTTATATTATTAAATATATACATATTTAAAGTTAATTATTATATTACGTTCAAAAACTTGTCATATATTATTATTGCAATTTGATCGGTTTTTTTTTGTGTCGAAGGGAGGTTTTGGGTGGGGGTGGGGTGGGGGGGCCGCCATGGTGGGGCTTTGGGCTATGGGCCGGGTTGGGTGTTGGGGTGGTCGGCAAAGAATGGGTGGAGGAGGTGGCGAGAGGGTGGGGTCAGGGTGGGGGTGCGGGGGAGTGAAGGGGGTGGACTGAAGTGAGGGGCGGGGCGGAGGGGGAGTGTAGTGGGTGGGCGGGTGGGGTCAGGGGTGGGAGTGCGGGGGGTGGGCGGGGGTGGGGGTGAGGGGCGCAAGGGGTGGGGGTGAGGGGGGCGGGGGGTGGGCGGGGGGTGGGGGTGTTGGGGTGGGCGGGGGTGGGGTGTCTTGGGCAGGCAGGGAGGTGGGCGGGGGTGGGGGGGCTTGGGGTAGGCGGGGTGTGGGGTGTCTTTGGGGCTGGCGGGGGGTGGGCGGGGGGTGGGGGTGCAATTTATTTTTTTAAAAAAAAAATTGAATGTGAAGGGTCATGCGGTTTTAAGCCTAAACTGCACCCTTCACTTAAATAGGGTGCGATTTAGGCTTAAAAACCGCACCCTTCATTTAGAGAAGGGTCACGGTTTAAGCCAAAAACGCAACCCTTCCCGGCTTAGAAGGGTCGCGTTTTTGGCCTGAAACGCAGCCCTTCGTTGTGAAGGGCTGCGGTTTAAAACCGCAGCCCTTCTTATTTATTGAAGGGCTGCTATGGAAAGGGCTGCTGGCCAAAAAGCAGCCCTTAGGGCTGTTTTGACCGCAACCCTTCCTTGTTTTTCCACTAGTGTTATTTTCTTGAAAGCTTAACTATTTGAAAGTCAAAGGAATTATTTAATGATTTAAACAAGTCTAACATATTATTTAGTCATACTTTGAAATATATTTGAATAGCTTAAGACACTTTTGGGTTTATAAAAAGGATTTTAAATTGGGTATGAGGAACCCAACACCACCAATCATCAACCATTAAATATTGTTTTTAGCCCAATCACCTTTTCCTAAACCCAAAAGGGGAACCTATATAAAGCCCCAAAAACCCTAAATTTCCCACACACTTATTTTCTCTCTCCTCTTTCTCCTCTTTTCTTTCGGCCTCCCTCTTCTTTTTCTCCCTCTCCCCCGATTTTATCTTCCTCCTCTTTCGGTCTTCTTCGGCCAGGAACACCGGCGCCGCCACCACCGGCCGACCGCCACCATCAGCGGCAGCAACGCCGCCCTCCCTCCTTGCCGTGACTTTCCTCCTCTTCTTTGCTTTGGTTATTTCTTCCTCCTCAAGTTATTTTAATGCAAAGTTTGTATTTTTAAGGATTGATTTAATATGTTTATGTTTAAAAGTTATAGTTTGATGATTTAATTATGAATCTAAGTTTATGTAATTTGTGTAATGAAGTAATTAAATTTCAGATTTACTTATTATGTTTGAATTGGGATTTTAATCATCAAAGCATGAATTTTTAGGGTTTTATGAGTTGGAAAATCATGGTAGTATACTATAGTTTATGAAATTGAGTATTCTTATGATTTTAAGTATGTTTAAGTATGTTTAAAAAGGGTTTTGTTATTTTATTAGTTGCTGAAAATTTGAAAAGGATGTTGATGATGGAGTTTTTATGACTAAACTATGTGTTTTTAAGGGTTTTTTATCAACTAGTGTAGTGGTACTATACTAGGAGGTTTTAATAATTAAGTTTTAGTGATGGGAAAGGTTTTTAAACACTCTTGAGAATGGTTTAAAGAATTTTATTATTGCTGGAAATTTATGAAGTATTGATTGTGGATTATATTGGTTATTTTAGGCGGAGAATTCTCTATAGGCGACTTTTAAGGTTGTGAAAGTGGCCTCTCGATTTGTCTACACAAGGTACGTACATACCTATGTGTGGGTTGGATTAGTATCATGTCCTAAGGAAGGGATTTATGTAGTATCATGTATAGGGAACTATTTTAGTTCATATGTGATTTATATTAAAATTGAATTTGCATGTTTTATGCCGTTGTGTGAAGCATGTTGGTTATGATGATGATCTTATGTTTGTATGGAATATTGATGCAAGCATATGGGATTTGAGAACTTTAGTTTATTAATTCACATGAGGGATTAATATTTATGTTGGTATTGGATCATGATAGAATCATGTTGTTCCCTTTGGATTATTTAATTACTTTATGAGGACCGAGGGTCTTATTTGGTAAGTTGATTTTTATACCTATGAAAGGTTGGTTGCTTGTTGACATGGTTCCACAAATAATTAAAGGTTATGGATTTAATGTTGGAATTTTCTTGGATTGTTAAGTTGATGATCACCTTATCTAATCCTAAGATAAAAGTGGAAGTTTATGTATTTTGATGATCATGATGTTTGTTCTACTTGTAAGTCATAATAAGTGAATAAATTATTAATCATGTAAAGTGAAACGTGAATAGCAATAGCTTTAGACTTGTGCACGTCTAAAGTGTTGGACTAGTATGAGTTGGAGTACATGGTGGTTAGAGCTGTCAGTTTGGTTAAAAACTGATGGGTGAACTACAAACTGATAGCCAACTGAACTGAATAAACTGAACTGAAGTGACCCATAACTGAAAAGTACAATAATCAAAAGCCAACTGTTTAAAGTTAACTGTAACATAACTTAACTGAAACTGAACTGAAACACGAACCAAACACAAACTGAACTGAAACTAACTGCTTCAAAAACTGCTTTAAACTGAACCGAACTGAATATAAACTGAACTGAAATTAACTGAAAACCGTTCTAAACTGATTTGAACTAAACTGAATTGAACTGTACTGAATTCCAAAAATGTAAACCGATAACTACTCTAGATTATTTTTAACTGTAACAATTAATAATGTCTCTCGATTATATTACTAAATCATAACTGAAATAATATCATAACGCCCGAATATACAAAATTTGTATATTACAAGGAACACAACTTGAATGAATCTTGAATAAATTGTGATGATATTATGATTACGTTAACAAGCTCTCTTTTCGACAAATATTATGATTGCTAAAATTATATGTCGCGTTAATTTAATAAATCTTACTATGTGAATGCTTAAACCAGATGTTATAATACCATAATTCAATTTAACCATTAATATTATTTCCTTCTTGTTCCCTCACTTTTCGAGGCTTAATAAATCAATATGAACGATGTTTAGGTAAGCCCGTCATGTAGGTGGCAAGGTGAGTAATCCAATACCAGTGATCTCAGATTCTAAGTAGCATTTACTTTATTAATTATAAATAAATTATCCCTTTAAATTCAATTATCGAGCTTTTAAATTATCAGTAGGAATATCCTTCTTAATTTATAAATTACCTTTGTTAAATATAAGTAGAAATTATGAAATAGGTAAAAGATAATTTTATATTATACAAGTAAAGAATTTGGCTGGATAATTGAGTGAGATATATTATATGATTGAAATTCTATACATTGCATATAACCTTAAGAAGTGGTTGCTAGAAGCCTAGAATAGATCAAAATTTTTGAATGCTAATTTTTCATTTCTTGAGGGAGCAGTCAAAGAAATTTTCATAAGAAATATGAAAATTTAACATTCATTTACAAACAAAAAAAAAAATTTGATTGCACAAATTCACAACAGTCTTCAAATCTTCTATCTTCCCCTTCTCTGAATCCAAGAGTCTAATCTTCAACTACAACAAATAGTAAAAACATAAACAATAAGACTAGAGTATATTAAACAGTTAAATAGATAAATAAAAAATAAACAAATAATAAAGTAAATGCAATGTATAGAATAATCAACCTTACTAAATTTACCTTGACCTTTACAATTACAGAATCCAATAGAAAAGATGATGAAACAAATGATTTTTTTTTTAAATTGGGCTCTCAGGAATGTAGCAAAATAATCCTTAGGCTAAAAGCCTTCATAAAATTGCTAACAACATTTCATCATCGAGCACTTGCCTCAATAAAATTCCCCATTTTGTGAAAACTAAGATGTTGCCAACAATGAACTATGGGCGTCAACTCATTTAGTTCACCCCAAAAACCAAACTATTACCATTCGTTCCAAAAAGAAGCATAATCATCCCACATACCAAAATTGTAAACAAATGAGAGTTCCCAACATAGTTCACGGGCATCAAACATAATTAACAACAAAATGGGATTTTTAAAATCATATTGAGGCCTTATTCCAAACGGGACAATATCAAGCTCAACAGATCAAACCAACCAATGAGACAATATCAAGCTCAACAGATCAAACCAACCAAAAAGGACAATCAACACCAAAATGGGACAATATCCAAGCTCAACAGATCAAACCAACGACGATCAGCACCAAAATGGGACAATATCCAAGCTCAATAGATCACAACTAACCCAAAAAACACCATCATCACAATTATAAATGGGACAATACCAAGCTCAAATGATGACAGCCAACCAAAAAAATCCAACACGGTCCAAAAATAGGCAACCAAAAAAACAAGAATAATGCTAACCAAAGAAATGCAATAAAATCGAGAACCAACAGTTGCAAAACCAGCTCCACTTTTCTGGAAATTCACTGAGTAGCAACAAAAACCCGCAAACAGTGATATCGGGGGAGCAATCAGCATCGGGGACTCAGTCCACTGCTGGAAGCGAAGTAACATCCACATCAACCTCATCCGGATCTACCTCATCCAACGCATTGAGGCAATCCTCCAACTCTTCTTCTTTTAGATACCCAAACAACCAATTTTGGGTTGTGACAAAAGATTCAACATTTTTAGGAAGAAGAGATGACCGATATTTGGTCAAGACCCTCCCCCCCATGCTGAATGAAGACTCGGATGCAACCGAGGTTATCGGAATAGCCAAAACATCTTTGGCCATTTGTGCAATAATAGGAAATAAATGAGTTTGAGATTGCCAATACTTCAAAACATCAAAACCAGAAATACGAGGAACTAGGGGGGAGTTGAGATATGCTCAACAGCAGATTGTTCTCCCCCTTTTGAGGAATTAACCGCCTCAAAATTCTAAAAAAAAATAAAAAATCAGATTAAGAATTACAAACATTGTAAACAGAATAACAAAAAAATAGGAAAAATAGATATTAACCTCAAACATATCAAAGAATGAAAACTGATCAGATGAAGAAGTTGGGGCAGATTGAGAAGATGCACCAGAATTAGAAAAAGAGGCAGCAGTAGCAGAATTGCTGTAAAACTTGTACAGTTCCATGAAGGCATCATACACTGCCTTCACTATCACCTCAACCTCGGATGGAATATACAACAACTGGTACAAACTCCTCACAAACCTAAGTTTGTAACGAGGATCCAACACAACAGCAATAGATAGAATAATAGAGTGATCGGACCAATATTTGTCATACTTCTCCATCATATCCATGCACATAGTCCGAATACTCAAAATACAATGATCATGTGCAACAACCAACAGTTTTTCAATAGCAACAACATTAGCAAAATACAAATTTGCAGTGGGATAGTCCCAACCAGAAAACAAATTAGTAACTTCATTAAGCGGCTCAAGAAATTTGCACACAAATCCAATAACATCCCATTCAACAGTAGAGAGGCCAAAGTCAAATTCAGATTCCCTAGTTGCAAACAAATCTAATGCAAACCTAGCTTGTAATGCTCTCTTCATCATATGAAATGTAGAATTCCATCTTGTGCAAACATCATATTTCAAACAACCAACAAAATTAGATTTCATATCACGCAAACATTGCTCAAATTTTACCTTCCTAAGATCAGAACCTTCAATATAATTAACAGCTTCACGCAATTTCAAAACACTTTGATCAACAGTTTTCATGCCACGTTGAACAATCAGATTCAAGATGTGTGCACAACATCGTATGTGAAAAAACTTACCATTACATGGCAAAGCAAAAGAAGAATGCAAATCAGATTTCAAACGAGTGATCATAACATCCATAGAACTTGCATTATCAACGGTCATAGAAAAAGTTTTCCCTTCCAAACCCCAATCCTTAATCATTCCCAAAACCAAAGCATAAATATCAGAACCTCTATGAGGTGGGGGAAAGTATTTAAAGTTCAGAATGTGAGACCTAAGAACCCAATCATTATCAATGTAATGTGTTGTAAGTGTCAAATAACCACGTTTAGTAATCGCAGACTAACAATCACATGTGAAACAAACACGGCTACTAATGCTAGCAATTTTATCACGCAAAGACAGCTTTAACTTTTCATGACGCAGAGTGCAATACCTAAGTATGGTATTTCTAGAAATGTGGCGAACCTTAGGATTCAAGTAAGAATGCAATTTCCTAAGTCTTTCATGTACAACAATTCTCATAGAATAAGCATGACATAAAATAGCTTCAGCAAACAACTGGCAATAAACTTTCTGGTCAAAAGAACTACCAAACTCAGGATTTTCAGCAAGAAAAACTTTGTAAGCATCACAAGACTTAATATGACTAGTTGCATTGGAAGTGCCAAAACTAGGATGAGCCTTGTATTTGGCTTTTCCACAATACTTACATGTTGCATAGATCTGCTGCATACCAGATTTATCAAGTTCAACGCTGAACTCATGATGATCCCATATAGGAGCCCTTCTCTTACCTTCAGGAGGACTCTCTCGTATCCTCTTCTTTGGAGGAACATGAGGGATCACAACAGCATTAGAACCAATTGTCTCAGCAACATCTACAAAAAAAATAGTATTTATTTAATAAATGTTAAAACAAAACAAAACACAAATGTTGAACACATCACCTGTATCAGATGGAGTAGGAGAACCATGGTCTTCAAATTGAGCATCATAAAGATCTTCCATACTTCAACTCTAAAAATAGGAAGGCAGAATCAAACAAAGAAACAAAGGAAAACATGGAAAGAAACAGGAAGGCATAATCAAACAAAGAAACAAAGGAAAAAGGAAACAGGATGTAAAAAAACAGAAAGGAAGAATCAAACAAAGGAAAAAGGAAACAGGATGTAAAAAAACAGAAAGGAAGAATCAAACAAAGGAAAAAGGAAATAGGATGTAGAAAAACAGATAGCCATAATCAAACAAAGGAAAAAGGAAACAGGATGTAAAAAAACAGGAAGGCATAATCAAATAAAGGAAAAAGGAAACCATAACATGGGAAAAATAAAACCAGAACATGTAAATAAACAGGAAGGGAGAATCAAACCGGGTCAGGAAATCGGGTCAGGGTCCATGGGTCAGGAAACCGGGTCAGGGTCCACGGTCCACGGGTCACGATCCACGGTCCATGGGTGAGGGCCCATGGGTAAGGGTTAGGTTTGGGCCATGGTTAATTTGGGTCATGGTTTTGGACTTTAGGGTTTAGGCTTAAGGTTCATGTTTAGGTAAGCCCACCAAACTAAACCCTAACCCATTACCCATCTACAATTTTCTAGCCGTCAAACTTAAAAAACTTAAATAAAAAAAATGAAAAACAAAATTTGGAAAAAACATAAAACAACAGATAAACTAAAAAAACCACATTTAAAAAACATAAAATTGCATATAATTATAAATCACATAGTTCTAAACTTGTAATTGAAAAATAAATCGTAATTGTTAAAATATCATAACATTAATATTTAATAGGACTAATAGAACTTAAGAAAAAAAATGAAACATATAAATTCGCATCAAACTGATAAATTAGATTTTAAGTTTATAAAACGGAGAAATCATAACAAAATTAATATGAAATTATGAATCAGAAAGGAACTAATATCATAATATTAAAGAACATATAAATCCGTAACAGAGTTAATATCATAATATTAAGTGGATCTTAAGAAAAAAAATATAAATTCACATAAACAGTAAAAAAGTAACAACATATAAACAGAAAAAAATAAAATCGTAAATAGAAAAAAAGGCAAGATTATATAAAGAGATATAGATCTAATTCAAAAATTAAGCATATAAATTCGCATCAAATTGATAAATAATCAGATAAAAATGTTAAAAAAAAACTTAAATAAAAATAAATAACTGTAGGAATTATACATTAAAAATGCATAAAAAATATAAATAGAAAAAAGGCATAAAATTATTTAGCCATTAAACAGATCCAAATAATTCTCACCCTAAACATCAATTATAAAATAGATCCAAGCAAAAAAAAATTTTAAAAAAAAAGCACAAACATATATACAACTTGCTAAATTAAACCAACCTCGAATTAAACGCGTAAAAAGTTTGATGCACCGGTTTTGCTTCTTCGATCTTTCAATCTTCAATCTTCCCCTCTTAGTCTCTTCGTCTCCTAAATCTTGTGCGCACCTTCAGTTCTTCATTCTTCCTCACGTTTCATTGTTTACCGATTTTGTAAAGAAATGAATAGATAAGGGAGAATAAGAGAGAAAAAGTGCAGATATTTTAATAGATGAAGTGGTAAAGAGTTTAAGAGATTGAGAGAGAAAATTCTAGAAGGAGAAACCGGTTCTAAGTTTTGAGTGAGATTCTTGGGTTTTTCAGGTTGTGACTTGTGAGGCTATTTAAAGGAGGGTCTTGTTGTAGGATTTCATTGAATAACATGATTCTTCATTTCAAATCAGAAGTGATTTTTCTCAAACATGATTAACTTAAATAGATTATTGTTATTTTCAATTAGCTTATCAACTTATATTATTACTCATTGATCTTCCGATAACAACTTGTTTCAATTCAATTAAATGTTTTTAGTTTCAAAAGCAATTGAAACGGTTAACTTAAATGAAGTATTGTTATCTTAAATAAGCTTGTTGACTTACATTCATACATTAATCTTTTTCAATAACAACTCGTTTCACTTCAATTACATCTTTTGAATTTTGAAGTTAATATATCTCAATAACGATTATCTTGAATGGAGTATTGCATTTTAATCAAGTTTATAGACTTATATTGACACCTTGATCTCATTGAATAACATGATTCTTCATTGTTTCAAATCAAAAGTGATTTTTCTCAAACACGATTAACTTAAATAGATTACTGTTATCTTCAATTAGCTTATCAACTTATATTAATACTCATTGATCTCATCCGATAACAACTTGTTTCAATTCAATTAAATGCTTTTAGGTTCAAAAGCAATTGAACTTAAATATGGTTAACTTAACTAGAGTATATTTATCGTGAATTAGCTTGTCGACCTACATTGACACATTAATCTATTTCAATAACAGCATGCATGTTTAAGTTCAATTAGATGTTTTTGTTTCGATAATTGCATTTCATATAAATATGATTAACTAAAGTGTTGTATTGTTATATTGAATTAGCTTATCGACTACCATGAACACATTCATTTAGTCCAACAAGTACTTTGAATAATACAAGTAGATTGTTCAAGTTTCGAATTAAATGCATTACACTCAAGGATGATTAGCAATGATTACCTACTTACATTGCCTAATCTATACACTAATACTTCGTATTTGCTTGTGTTTGCATTAATATTTACTCGAAAGGCAATACATGGATCAATATACAATTCTATAATCAACATATAAAGAAGTAAGATTGTACATGCGAAAAAGGAAGGAAAAATTCACAGAAATAATCCACAATATTGAGTGTCTTCTCAAATTAATCCCAACTACGTGTTATTCTGGTATAATCCCAACTTCATGGTACCCCTTCCCAAAATGATCCCATATGACCAACTACCTGTTAAACAGGTTAAAAAAACAAATTTTTATTTTTATTTTCTTTTCATTTCACCCTTTCTTTCTCAGCTTCTCTTACCCACCACCTGACCACCCCCTTCATCGAGCCACACCCACACGCCCAACCCATCTGCAAACCCACCCACCCCCCCAGTCACGCGTTCTCCACCCCCGGAACTCGCACCCCCCGCCACGCCCGACCCATCTGCAAACCCACCCACCCCCCCCCCACCCGCGACCTGCTCTGGCTCCCATCACCATCACAGACCTCGGCACCGCAAGCACTGGCACCAGCGAACCACCACCGAGCCCCCTCATGTTCTGGGCAGCACTGTTTCTTCTTGTCGTGCTATTGTTGTTGTTGAATTACAAAGGTAAAGAGATGATTGATGATGAGGGGGTGGTGGTGGATTTGGAGAGGGGAGGGCTGGTCGTGTATTTCGGGAGGAGGGAGGGGGTGGTGCCGTGGTGTTGTATTTGGGGAGGGGAGGGGAGGGGTGGGGTGGTCGTGTATTTCGGGAGGGGAAGGGGTGGTGCCGTGGTGGTGTATTTGGGGAGGGGAGGGGTGGTCGTGTATTTCTGGAGGGGAAGGGATGGTGCCGTGGTGGTGTATTTGGGGAGGGGAGGGGTGGGGTGGTCCTGTATTTTGGGAGGGGAAGGGGTGGCGTCGTGGTGGTGTATTTGGGGAGGGGAGAGGTGGTGATGGATTTGGACGGTGGACACCAAGTGGAAGAGATGGTTGGTGGTAGTGAGAGAAAGGTTACCTGCTGCAACAGGTTACAAAAGGTTAACGGAGCAAAATGGGAAGACCACCCCCAAAGTATGGATTATACTAGAATAACACGTAGTTGGGATTAATTTGAGAAGACACTCAATAGTTTGGATTATTCTTGTGAATTTTTCCAAAAAGGAAAGGTTAAATTGAAAATTTCAATACCAATCAAATATTAAATCTTTAATACAATAATTTCAATGTAAATGGGGCAATTTTCAACATTGCTTTTGTAGACACGTCTCTTGATGGTATATCGCTGGTTCCGACAAGAAAAACCAAAATGATAACAAGTCCAACTGAGGCCAAAGCACCCGGTACGACAAATCACTTGGTCCAAAACACCGCATGAAGGCAAAAAGGATGTATATGGTAATAATCGATATCGCGGTTACCCGAACTGGTGTGGTTTTATATACAAAACTGAAATGAACCAAAACCAAACTGAAAATAACCGTGCAACTGTTAGTAATAAGTCAATTCCAACTGTTTCAAACTGAAATTGTACGGGTCAAACCAAAAGGTAACTATAACTGAACTGAATTGAACTGGAAATTGAATGAACTGAATTGGATTGATACTGAAACTGAAAAAATTTAAACTGAATCAATTTAGACGAAAAAAAAAACTGAAATTAACTGACCTGAAGTCAACCAAACTGTTTGGTTTGAACCAGAACTGAACCGTTTAACTGAATTGACACCTCTAATGGTGGTAGCCCATGGCTTTTCTTGGGACCGGATTGATCACCGTGTCCTATTTTTATTTAAAGGTTCCTCGATATCGTAGGTCAGGGGAGTACGGAGTCGCGCCCGTACTTCATCTTCTAAATTGAAGACTGGTTTGGTTTGGACAACTCTTTCCATTGCCTATTCCATCTAAATTAATTAACTTCTTAGTTGTGGAGTTTAGTTCAGTAAAAGTAGTCTGCTATGTTGTTATATTATTATTTATCCCTGCTTATTATTTATTAGTATCATGTTAGGTATTATATTTATTTATTATGTAGTACTCAGCTTTGCTGATTACGTGCTTTGTGTGTATGTGTTGATCATGGCTATACCTTATTGATCCTGTGATGACCCATTTGGTGAGCAGTCTCTCGGGATCAATAGTGCATCGTCATTTAGAGGTTTGAAGATGATTCATCATGGGTTCGGGAATTGGAGAGCTTGTGTTGACCTTACATTTTACTTTGACTTTATCCTTTCATAGTTGACTTCGACTATTGTAGTTGACTTTTACTTTTGGGGTTGACTTTTGACTTTATGTTGGTTTAACTTTTTGGGTTGAGTAAGTTTTATTTTCAAAGTTTATTTAATTATTATTTCCACTGCAAAATTCTGAATAAGCCGATACGTTATTACACGGGCGATAATGTTATGATAATTCTCTAAGTTTTATATTAAAAGGTATTTTGGAAAAGAGAGAATTGTCGGGGTGTTACAACACCAGATAGGTGTAAGGATTCTTATCAAAGAAGAAAGGTTAAACCAAAAAAAAAACCTCAACCTCAAAAGCCTTCAAGCTACTTGTGAAAGGTTGTCATGGATACCTTTGCAATATAAAATACCTAAGTGCTCCTAAACCTTCTCTGTGTGACATCCCTCTAGTATGTGAATATTCCGATGTATTCCCGGAAGAGATATTTGGCATGCCTCCGCAAAGAGAGATAGACTTTAGCATTGATCTTATTCCAGGATCCACTCCCATATCTAAAGCACATTACAAAATGAAATCAGCTGAGTTACAAGAATGAAATAAGCAACTAGATGAATTGCTCGAGAAAGGATATATTCGACCTAGTGCATCGCCATGGGGTACACCTGTGTTATTTGTGAAGAAGAAAGATGGAAGTTTGAGGTTATGCGTTGATTATCAGGAATTGAACAAGAACACCATAAAAAATAGGAGTATCTGTTACCCCGCATTGATGACCTTTTTGATCAACTAAGAGGTGCAAGTACCTTCTCTAAAATAGATTTGAGATCTGGATACCATCAACTCCGTATTAAACTTGAAGATACATCGAAAACCGCTTTTAGGACCCGATGAATTTACCATGATGCCATTTGGATTAACCAATGCCCCTCTAATTTTCATGGACTTGATGAACATAATTTTCAATCTATACCTTGACAAGTTTGTGGTCGTATTGATTGACGATATTTTTGATATACTCAAGGAACTCAAGTGAACATGAAGGACACTTGAGAAAGAGGCTAGAACTTTTGAGAGAAAATAAGTTGTATGCAAAGTTGAATAAATCTGAGTTATGGTTAAAAGAAGTTGCCTTTCTAGGGCACAGTATTTCAAAAAATGGAGTCTCTGTTGATCCATAAAAGATAAAAGCTATAATGGAGTGGCCTAGAGCCACCAATGTCACAAAAGTTCGGAGTTTTATGGTTTTATGGGTTTAGCTGGTTACTATTGGAGATTTGTCCAAGATTTTTCAAAGGTAGCTCTACCTATAACCTGATTGGTAAAGAAGTCTATCAAGTTCGAATGGAGTGATGAATGTGAATCAGCTTTTAAGGAGTTAAAGAAACGTCCTACCTCCACCCCTGTTCTTACTCTCCAATCTAACAAAGATGGCTTTGTTGTGTACAGTGATGCATCTAAACATGGATTGGGATGTGTTTTGATGCAAAACGAGAAAGTCATAGCTTATGGTCCCCGACAACTAAAACCCCATGAACATAATTACCCAACTCATGACTTTGAACTAGCCACAGTCGTGTTTGCTCTCAAGATATGGGGACGCTATCTCTATGGTGTTATGTGCAAGATCTTCATTGATCACAAAAGTCTCAAATATATTTTCACACAAAAAGAGTTGAACTTGAGACAACGTATGTGGCTGGAACTCTTGAAAGATTATAATCTTGACATCCAGTACTACCCTGGCAAAGCCAATGTTGTTGCTGGTGCTTTAAGTCGGAAATCCTACCTAAACACAACCTTAAATCTACCCAAAGCAATCGATGATGATCTAAGGAAGATGGAAGTGGAAATCATTAAACGTGCAGGAGGTGCATGTTTGAATGCATTGGAGTTGAGACCGTCATGGTTGGAAGAAATAAAGGAGGCACAGAATGGAGATTTAGAGTTGGAAAAGATAAAAGATGATGTGAAAAAGGGAAAATCACCAGGATTTGTAATTCAAGATGACGACACATTAAGATTCCAAGGAAGAATCCGTGTCCCTAACAATGAAGCATTAAAGAAGAAAATTCTAGAAGAAGCTCACAACAGTCCTTTCTCTGTTCACCCTGGTGGAAATAAGTCAAAATAGTTAACACCGTTCAACATTCTGTCATGTTTAATGACAAATTGTAAGTTTAGGGTTATCTGCGATAGAGGTGAAAATGTGGGGGTTAGTTGGGAAAAAGACATATATGTCAGGGTTATCTGAGATAATATCCCTTATTTTTATGATGGGGAAAATTCTTTTGATAGGCATCATAGCCATGATTCTTGTGTTTCTCATGTTTTTAGTTTTGATGCATCACATCAAAATTCTCCAATTTTTTGCATGAGTTCTCATGAATTACCTGATATGTTCCATGAATCTCATATACATTTTACTAATTCTAAAGCAATTTTTTATTTTCCTCAACATGAGAATGAATCGTTTTGGAAATACTATTATAGACTTGGCAATTTTATTGGTCCTAACCATTGAAATTCGGGATAGTGCCTAGTGATTTATGAGGGTTTAAATGAAGAAACTAGGGAGGTGTTTGAGTCTATGTCTAATGGACAATTTCTATCCCAATCACCTGATAATTATTGGGATCTAATTGAGTGGTTGGCTAAGAATAATTATGAGTGGGATATGTCATTATCTGCTAGACAAGACCCTTCACCCAGATGTATATTACAACACCTTCTTGTTTTACGAATTGTCACTCTACTTCTCATGCTATTTCTTTGTATGATGTGACATTAGCAAATGGTTTTGACCCCTCTCTCCAATATGTTTATGATTATTCTACTCAAACTTCTCATCTCCAACCTATTTATAATGATAATGATGATGATGAAGGAAAAATAATGAATGAAAACTATTGGGATGTTGATAAAAATGAAAAAAGGACCAATGTGATTGATGTTTTGAGGGTGGAAGAAACAATGGTTGAAATTCTCTCTTTATTAGAGGAACAAAAAGTTGAGAGTGGACTGATTCATGAGTCTTTGTCAGTTCTACCTATTGCTTTTGAGTCTCATGTTCCTTTCTCTCGAAAACTTGACCTCATTCCCTCTTCCCCGATATTATATCCTCCATCGTTCCTTATTTCGCGCCCTTTGAATGACTCCTGTGATCGTGTAACTGATGTACATTTAATTTTTATTCCTTCTTTTGTGTAAAAATACTAACAAATTTTCCTTTTTCTTACTCTTGTAAATATAAATTTTCTTTTGATTTTCCTTTTTCTAGGTTTAATAGATTTTTAGGACTGATATATTTCATATTTCTTTTTTACTCTTTTATAATATCTTCTGAGTTGTTTGCAGGAACATATGACGAGTTTCTTAGAGCATTGAACTGTTCCACATTGGTGCAAAAAAAAAGGGATAATAACGGATTTGTAAAGTTTCCAGCAGAATCCACCTGCTAGTTGTGGGTTGATGACACAAATCACAACCCATCAGTGTTCTTCTATCTAATGGTATTTACCAAGGAAATAATAAAAAAAAGGCAGCACAACTAGGCAGTAGATACCACGACCAAGCTGTGGGATTCATTAGCAAGCCATACTCGAGTCGTGGTCTGCCACTGTCATCACTGCCATAAGCCAGGCTCCGTTGTTACCCCAACCTCGCCGGTCTCATCTTCTCTCGCCATCCCTTTGCAACCACCAGCCTTTTGTTACAGTCTACTCTTATGGTTCGGTTGAATTACAAGCTTCTGCCTCTTACTCTCTACTAGGAGGAGTTGTGCTACTGCTTGCACATATTTAAAGTTAAATCTCAAGCACACCAGGTTGTTTCTCTCTTTTTCTTACTTATTTTGTTTAATTTCGTTTCTGTTAACTGCATCTCTTTTTCAACTCTTTTTCAACTCTTTTCCCATATTCCCCTGGATGTTGAGTAGGACATTGAGGATACTATTTATAATAAGTGTGGGGGAGAGGCTTAAGCCTTGGATTGCTGGACTTGGTGTAATGCTTGATGTTGATATTAATTTGTGTGAAGGAATAGGTCTAGAAAATGTGGAAATCTAATTAGAATATGTCATATTTTAGGGGAGGTGTTGTCAAAATTTGGGTAGAAATTTATAATTTTCATGTCTGATATTGATTTGAAGGCAGACTATGTTAGCTTAATCTGACTGAAATGGTAAAATTCAGTTTTTGAAATTAATTTTTAATTTTTTTTTTTAGTTTTGCTGTAAGTTAATGGGTTTTTATGTTGACTGATTCGGAGAATTGCATAGCATCATCGTGTAAGTGTTTGGCAAGTGGAAAGAATAGTTAGTTAAGATTTGACTGTGATTGACTTGGTGGACATCTATAACCATCGTGAGCTTTTTCTTGAGCCTTTTCATAGACTAAAACATCTATATTAGTCTCTATTTTTTTCATGAGAGTGTGTGTTAGTTACTGGTGAAGTATAGACTCTTGAATTTGCATTGGTTTCTTCGAGACTACATCGAAATATGAGCATGCATGAAAATGATCAAGGCAATTATTTTTCTTGAACCATATTAGCCTAAGCCACCTAAATTATTATATTCCTTTTTTTAAAACCCCTCTGAGCCTTAAGCCTAGAACTTTTGATTAAACCTCATTACAAGCTTATAATCCTAAACCCATGTCCTAACCAAAGTTTTGAGCTAGTGGAATATAATTTGGTGTATGGAATTTGTTTGTGAAGGGTACTAAATAAAAAAATATTTTGGAGGTGGTGTTTTATATTTTATATCAATGGTTATTACGAGATTGTGAAAAGAAAAATCAAGAAGAATGCTGGAAAAAAAATATATGATGTGTGATATGAGAAAAACAATATTATGAAAAAAGGTAATAATGAGTCAAATGTTATCATTCAAAGCAAATGGTGCATAAGGAGATATACTGGTTACAAATTATTGGAGTTGGGTTATTTAGTAACATTTTATTAGAGTTAGAGTTTATTTCTTGGCTTCTCATCTATTTGGCCAATGGGGTTATTGTGCGTTCTACTCCACTAGCTCTTAAGTTTTTGAGCACCAAATCCTAAATATTCCCTACCCTCTCACCTTAGCTTACATTACAACCTTACTAAGTCCTTTTGATTTTCGATTTTTTCACGAAGTACCCCCGAATTTTCAAAAAATTCACGAGGTACCCCCCAACTTTTCAAAATACACGGGATACCCCTAAGTTTGATAATAATACACCCAGATACCCTTAATGACTAACGGCGTATACCGCTGTTAGTCATTAACCGTAATTTTCTATTTTAAACCCTGATTAACCCCCTAATGCTAACCCTAATCCTAACCCCTACCTCTAACCCTAACACTAAACCCTAACCTTAACCACCTCTCCCCCACCCTCCCACCACCCCAGCAGCCCCCCCCCCTACCACCCCGTCAAATTCCCCCCCACTCCCCCACCCCCAGTCGAATTCCCCCCTAACCCCGTCGAATTTCCCCCCTCCCCCACCCCCGTCGAATTCCGCACCCCCCCAAACAACCTTGAGCATAACAACGTTTTTCACGGAAAACCCCAAACAACCCCGAGCACAGCAGTGTTTTTCGCGGAAATTGAAGTGCGGGGGAGGGGGGTGGGGGAGGAGGGCCAACGGCAACGAGCCATCTATTCGGGGAGGAAATCAGCGGGGGTGGGGCGGAAATCTGCGAGGGTAGGTTTGCGGGGCTGGGGAGGGGCTGCGATGGCGGGGAGGGGGGCCGCAGGGGGTAGGGTGCGGGAGGGGGGCTGCGGGTGGTGGGGGAGAGGGGCTGGGTGGTGGTGAAGGTTAGGGTTACGCTTAGAAGTTAGAGGTTAGGGTTAGGTTTTAGGGTTTAGTTAGGTTAATTAGGGTTTAATTAGGGGTTAATTAGGGTTAAGACTAACGGAGTTAACCGCCGTTAGTCATTAAGGGTATTTGGGTTTATTATTATGAAACTTAGGGGTACCCGTGTATTTTGAAAAGTTGGGGGTACCTCGTGAATTTTCTGAAAACTCGGGGGTACTTAGTGAAAAAACCGTTTGATTTTTGTATGCTCTATGTCTTACTAAGTAGTACAGAATTGAACGATATGCAAATTTAAGGACGACATATTTCATTTCGAGTCGACTACCTAGGCTGTGAGTGATAATTATTACACCCCAAACACATGAGTGATTATAAATTTATTTTTATTTGCACAACTAAAGTGAGGGTTCACCAAATTAATTACTCAAATCTAGAATGTGGTTGTGGTAAGATTTAATGAAAACACTAATACATGAATTACTATGCTTTTTGAAGAGTTGGTTAGTCTTTGGCTCATTGCTTGTGATGTCTAACCATTGTTTTAGAACTAAAAGTTGTTTCTTTAAATGTTATTTTTGGTCTTTGTGAAAACTTTCAGTTGAGTTATGGGGCTATTTATAATAGAACTTGCCTGAAAAGTCAGACAATTAGGGAAGTTAATGTTTATATTGGCATGTAGATGCCGCATTATATAGTCCTAGTTTGCTCGAGGACTAGCAAATCTTAAGTGTGATGGAGTTGATAAGGCTCTATTCTATACATGATCTTTGCCCGTTATATTACTATTTAGTATAAGTTCTAAGACTTATAATAGATTTTCTTCTTACATTTTAACGTTTTAAGAGCTAAGTTACTTAAGTAATAAAGTTGATTTAAAATATGAAAAATGTGCTCAATAAACTAGTTGCTTGATTCTAATATTATTTATAATTGTTAATTTGGTTTATTTAATATTTATAATAGTAGTATGTTTTTACTATGCAAATATTTTGTTTTAGAGCCCAATTGTCACTTTATTGTTATGTTTTGTAGGTAAAATTTGCAAAAGAAAGAAAAAATAATAAAGCAAAGGAGTGCATCTTCTGAATCCCACGAAGGCAATCAAGCAGACCAAGAATAAAAAAAAAAAGAATAAAAGAAGTCCAACCTAAGATACAAGAGCTTTCCACAATTATGTCTCGCTGGCTCGGATTGAAATATAGCAGACCAAGAATTTTATATTTCCTCCCCCGAATAGTCATTAGCTTGACACCAATTTGAGAATTATTTTCTTGGAATAATGGGCTTTCCACAAGAGCTTTCCACAATTAGCAAATTGAATAAAACGGCAGTGAGCCATCTATTCGGGGGAGGAAATATAAAGAAGTCCAGCAAAAGTTCATAAAACTATATACTCATTAGCAATTGAAATATAAAATTCGAATTCTCAACACATAAAAAAACAGAGCTTTGAAAGTATGTCAATGGCAAATCCGAACTAATGTGCCGAACTCGAAAAAATAGAGATTGTATGAATAAGGGGCAACAATACGAGAAGATAATCATCAATTCAACTACAAAACCTCTAAATTCACCAATTAAAGCTATAAATTAGATAATTCAAAAAAGAAAAAAAAACATACCGTACCACAATTGCCGGTGGAACAAGCGATGGGAAGACCCGAGAATTCCGGTAAAGGTGTGATATCACCGGCGATCGTCGTGAGGCTTTAACAGGGAAGACAAAGGAAGGTTTTTGAATTTAGTTTGTACGTGATGACTAATGAGAGCAAAGGAAGTGAGGAGAAGATGAAGGGTTTTTAGATTTTGGTTTGTTAAACCTAAGCAACAGCTTTGTTTATCAAACCTAAAAAAAATTAGCTATGTTTGCTCCTAGGAAAACACTATATTATGGAATTATTTTTAACTTGACACCAATTTGAGAATTATTTTCTTTTTAAACACTATAATGGGAAAGCATTCAAGATACAAAACACACAACCGTTAAAGAAAATAAAACTTTTGTGTTGGGCCGAAGACAGAGGGAGGCGGAATTGAAATAGCAAAGAAAAGGAAAACCATTCTGGAGGGGGCACGAAGAGAAAGAGGACAACAGATTTATAAAACAGAGGAAGAACACATCGACATACAGGGGAGGACGAACAGAGGACAGTTGACGCTGGACGCCAGAGCGAGAGCATGAACGTTCATCTTATTCTTTATCTTAATCTGGAGTTTATTTATCTCTTCTCTTAGTTTATGTTATTTAATTTTGTTATTACTATGTTTAATTTCAGATTTTTGCTTTCAATTAGTTGGGTTAATTTAGTTCCAATGTCTAGCTAATTTTTCTATGCTATAAGACTAGATGAATATAATAATATTTAAAATAAAAATAAAAAAATTTTAATTTTTTAAAAGTAGTCTTTTATTTTTTGTCAATAAATTGAATTAAGTTGTTTGGATTGGTTTATTTTTATTGCAATTTGATAATCTTGTTTTGTTTTCATATATTTAATTTGGCTAGTTGATTATATGTTTAAGGTATTGGTTTAGTAGTGGAAGTGAAATTTCAATATTAGTTCATGGGATTATTAAACGTAAAGTAGTATAATTTTAAGAATAGTTATACACTTAGGGTGGTCTTTTATATGAATTTCTCGCTTGTAATGGGTTTATATTAATTGTTATGACCACGGAAGTAGGCGTAAGATTAGTATAAATACACATTTTCTACCTTGGAAGAGGAGATAATATATCATAGGAAGTTCGATCATTGCAATACAATAGTTTTCAAACCAATAACTAGTTTAATTTCATTGTAGAAGGTAATTGGCGAAATCAAAGTCGTAGAACTATCTCTCATATTTGGTTTATACTATTATCCGACGTTGTAGTGTTAGAATTAGTATAGTTCTTATTTTAGTAGTCTAGTTTATCACCACCACTCACTAATTCTGGATTGTCTAAATAATATTAGAACCTTTTAATTTGGTAGTTGATTATACCTCCTTGTGGGAAACGATACATTGCTCACCCTATATTTACACTAATTGACTCGTATACTTGCGGTATATTAAGCTACTTTTAGGACCGACCAAAAAGAATGTCAAATCAAGGAGAAGTGAAGGCCAACAAAATAAGAAAATAAGAAATAAATTGCTCAAAACCTTCACCACCCACTTCATTAGAGTAATATCAAAGCTAACTAAGCTATAGACACATTCTACTTAACTATTGAGACATTTAATGCTTATCAAGATTTTTGCTGATGGGGCGGGCCAAGGCCCAGATAGGCCCATTAAATCGGCCCCCAGCTATGGCACAAAATCAGTTGCAACTTGCGAAAATCAATTATGAATATAACTGATTATTGCAATATATATTTTGTTACGAACACATATTATGATGATCAATTGGCCTTGTATTTGACACAAAATCTGGTGTTTCATATAGTGGCGAATCCAGGATTCCGGATGAGGTGTAGCATAATTTTACAATACTATCGAGTGCAAAAATCTCATTCACTATTCACTAACAACCCTTCACTAATAAATTCAGTAACATATCATTGTCAAATTTACAATGAACCATTCATTTACTAATAATTCATTCCTTATGATTTCTACAATTATATGGCAGTAACTCATTCAATAACTCATTCACTAATAACAACCATTCAATCACTAATAAACAATGTAACATGGCACTAGCACTGCTGCTCTATTTTGCTTGAGTTAATTATCAGAAAAAATTCATTCGCTAACAATCCAACTATCCAATTACCAACTAAACCATTAACCATCACAAAAAAAATCTTTCACTAACAATCCATTAATGAATTCTATTCACTAATAATCCCAATATCATCCCCAAATTTACAAAGAACTACAATTTACAATTAATTCATTCACTAACAATTAAAATTCACACATTCAACAATTAGAATTCACCAACAATTAAAGTTCACACATTCAACCATTAGAATTCACTAACTTTTAAAATTCACACATTCAACAATCAGAATTCACTAACAATTAAAATTGACTAACAATTAGGGGTTGCCTGGAATGGCTGAGATAGGCCCAAAAGAGTTACTACCCTAAAGATTACAGGCTTTAATACATGCCTGGATTGGGCTCAAATTGTAAAGCCCGTAATATTTCCCCTCCAAAGCCGGGTAACACATTACCCACCCTAGCCCCTGGGTAAACATTACAAGGGTAATGTTTCAGCGGTTCAGCCCTTTCTCTCTCCTCCTTTCTTTCATAATTTCTAAAAACAGCCCCCATTGAGGTATTATCTTTCTCTCTCCTCTTCCTTTGATTTCATGTCAAATTTGATCATAATTCTTCAAACTTTTTCAAATAATTTGCTGTAATATGATTTTATTTGTTAGATTTTCTGCAATTATTGCTTCTTTTTGCTTGATTCTGCTTGATTTCATTATTGAAAGTTTTGCATCCCATAGATTTTTTTATCGATTTGCTTCGATTCTTTCGATTCTTCCACGAAATCTGGATTTATTGTTGTAATAAGATGATTGAATTATCTGCAAATATACTGTTCTTTTTGCTTGATTTCTTGATTTAATTGTCGCATGTTGATTTATTTGATGATAAATTTGTGGAATTTTAGAACCACATATGTAATTATGTAAAATCATTTTAGAAAGAAAATACAAAATGGAGCTTAGCTTGTATTATGAATCATACGCCACTTTTTCACTAACTATGCTATTAGGTGGATTTGATACTTGTTAAATAAACCTAAAAAAATTCGATTAAAGTTCAAGCCATAATTTTCCTTGTTGTAATTCTTTTTCAAATTTTTTTATGTTGATGCGATCATGGCTCGAATGCCATTATCGAGACATCAAAAGAAGATTGTGATGCTAATTTGTTACATTAGACTAAGGGATATGATAATGATGTGTTTATATCTTTACATCATGCTTATACTTGAGTCAATGAAGATCCCTCGCAAAAATAATGTCCATTCTGGCAGAAGAACTTATATGCAGGGTTTAAAAAACATAAATGCATTCCTTCGAAATGAAATCAGTTGTTTTGACCAACTTAGAATGGATAGAGATACCTTTTATACATTATGTGGGTTGATTCGTGACCATGGTGATTTAAAAGAGTCAAGAAACATGTTTCTTGAAGAGAGGGTTGCCATATTTTTGAATATATTAGGCCACGATCAAAAACAAAGAATGATTGTGAGACGTTTGAGAAGGTCAAAGGAAACTATTACTAGAAACTTCCGACAAATATTAAGAAGTGTCTTACGATTGCACAATGTTTTGATAAAAATTCCGGAGCCTATTCAAGAGGATAGCACAGATGAGAGATGGAAGTGGTTTAAGGTACAATAATCTCAATTGAGTTAGCATATGAATTAGATAAGGCACTTATTGTTGTAGAAGCTAGTTTACTAATGTCTATTTATTTTATGATGTGGTTGCATTCAGAATTGTATTGGAGCTTTAGATGGAACACATATCAAATTGAGAGTTAAGGAATTGGATAAGCCGAGATATAGAACAAGGAAAGGAGAATTAGCGACAAATGTTTTAGCAGCTTGTTCAGTAGATATGCAGTTTACTTACTTTTTACCTGGTTGGGAGGGATCTGCAGCTGATTGTAGAGTCTTGCGAGATGCTATTAGCAGGAAACATCCAATTAAAGTTCCTCGTGGTGAGAAAATCAAACTTTGCACACACATATAATTTGCCTTTAAGTTACTAAAATAGATGTTTATCTTTAATTGATTTGTTTGGTAATTTCATAGGACATTATTATCTAGTTGATGCCGGTTATACGAATGGTGAAGGCTTTCTTGCCCCTTATAGAGGTCAAAGGTATCATCTTAAAGAATGGAAAGATGGATATAAGTCAACTACTCCGGAGGAGTATTTTAACATGAAACACTCAGCTGCAAGAAATGTTATTGAGAGATGCTTTGGGCTACTTAAAATGAGATGGGCAATACTAAGAAATAGTAGCTTCTATGGTACTGAGGCACATACGGATATTATTAGTGCATGTTGTCTTCTACATAATCTCATTCGTAGAGAAATGGATTTTGATCCATTTGAACCTTTATTGGATACTGAATATGGAAGGCAGTTCATGGATGACGACGATGACGACTACATAAATGTCCTTGAAACTTCTAATGCTTGGACTCTTTGGAGAGATAATCTCGCACGTCAAATGTTTGACAATTGGAGGCTTCATAGGGGTGGTTAACCTGAAGTGTTTTTCTGCTTCTATTGTTCTTTTTTTTCCCCTCCTGTTATGAGGTGTCTTTTTCACATGTGTAGGAGGAATGAAAGTTGTAGCTAGCTATAAATAGAGGCTAGGTAGTAAGAGTAAGGTATCTAGAAATTTGTTAGTTCCTTAGTATAATTTGGGAGACATCTTGGCCTCTCTAAAGCCTTGAATTTATCTTGTATTTCCTTTAACAATCAATCAAAATACCTCGATTTCTCTGGTGTTATCCATTGAGTGAATATCAAGTGCCATTAATCTGTGTTTTTGTTACATGATTGCACATTGATAGTTTATTATTTATAACATATTTTTCTAGAAAGATTTCAAAGTCTGATATCTAGTTGCTCAATTATATTGTTGAACATATAGTAAAAAAGAAATGACTACAAGTGATAAGGTTGCTCCGAGGAGATGGACCGGGGAAGAAGATACTATGCTGGTACATTTTTTGGTAGCCATGAATTCGGATGGTAATAAGTGGAAGGCTGAAGGTGGCTTTAGAAGTGGCTATTTAACTCATTTAGAGAAATTGTTCAATGAAAAGATGCCCGAAGCTGGATTTAAAGTTACAAATATTGATTCAAGATTGGGTTATTTGAAGAAGCAATTTAATGCATTACTTGAGATCAAGCACAAAGGTAGTGGATTCGGATGGGATGATAATCTGAAGATGGTGACAGGTGATCGTAAGTTGTTTGAAGAATGGGCTAAGGTAATATTTGTTATCATTCTGCCATATATAGTCTACTACTCTGTTCTGCCTCTATCTTTCTTTAGCTCACTAGTGTGTTAACTGTTATAGATGGTCTTACATGTTCTGTAAGCATGCTTCATTTATTGACATCTATATAGCATGCTCTATTATATAATCTCCTATATCTTTATTTCTTACACTCTACATAACTCTATTATATATGTATGAATATGTGTGTATAGGATGTATATGGTTTTGATTCGTTTGTTTTTTAACTTATTTTTAGAGTCACAAAGAAGCAAAAGGTTTGTATCGAAAACCATTTCCACTGTTCGACGATCTTGAGGAAATATTTGCCAAGGACAGAGCTACTGGACTAAAATCTGCAATGCCAGTTGATAGAGATGATCAAGAAGTAACTGAAGATGCAACTCACAGTCAAGGAAAGAAGCCAACTGAAGTATCATCTTCAAATCAAGCTGATAGCATGCCTACTGAACAAGTGCCTACTGAAGTTTCTGAAACTGCTAAGAGGGTTGCTGATGAAGGCTCATCCAAAAGGGTAACCAAGAAAAAGTTAAAAACAAACAAAGACATTCAAACTGTTCAAAAAAGCCTTGAAAGTATGATGGGTCAAATGATTGAGAATAGCAATGCTCAACTTGACAAGTTGGTGAGCATTCTTGAAGGGCCTAAAAACTTGAAAGTTGGCCTGCGTGAGGAATTAGGCAATGTTCCCGGTATTTCAAGGAGTAATGCACTCACCTTGTGTGTCAAGATGACGGAAGATGAAATTGTGATTTTTCGTGATTTGGTGGATGACGATGAGAAATATGATTTTCTAACTATGATTTTAGAGAAACCTTAAAGAGTGGTTGGTGATGGGAGTCAATGTTGGTATTTTTATCATACCATATATTTGATCTTGTTATTGTGGGTAGGCTTTTATATGTTGGTATTTTATTCGAAGTAGCATTATAATGTAATAGCACTTGTCTTTTGCGATTGAATTAAAAACTCAATTCCTGCACTCTCAAGCCTAGTTCTTGCTGCCAAACCCCTAAACTTGATTTTATTTTCTTAGTTTTTTTAATGTTTATCTCTTGAAATATTTTATTTTATTTATATAATAGGAAAATAAAATCTCATAAGAAAATGTTGGAAAAATAAAGTGGAAAAAAAGGTATAAGCAAATAAGAAAATGTTGGAAAATAAAGTGGAAAAAAAGGTATAAGCAAATAAAAGTTTATTGAATCTGTATTGTGTTGCACCGTAAGTCATGATTGTCATGAGGTGGTTGGGCTGAAATTTCAACAGAGGGGAATATTGCCAAACTTGGTAATGGACTGGAATTTATTAGGCCATTAACGTTGCCAAACTTGGTTAATATTACCCCTTGAAAAACTTACCCCCTTATATCTCTTCCCTAGTAATTATTCAGGCCCAAAAACCTACCCTCTCATATCTACAAGGAATTCAGGCGGGCCCTGAAAGTGAATTGAAGATTTCTCCTTCATCCGGAATGCTTTTAAGGATTTTTTTTTAATTCTACTTAAAATTTCCTAAATTTGCATAATATGTAAACCTTTGAGAGTATCAAAACCATTTTTACAATTTTGTTCAGTTGTATAAAGTTAGGTCAGTTTTCAACTCTTGTAATTGTAATAGTCTAGCAAAATAGTGGAAAAACATGGCTGATGGGAATCTTGGTAGGATGTTACAGGTTATCACTCAAAAATTAGAGAACTTGGAGAAAAAATCAGTGGAGAATGAGGAGGAGAAAAAAAGACAAAACAAAAGATGGGATGCTATGACCGAAATGGCTTTGCAAGTAACTAGAAAACTGAAATTTCCAAAAAATGATGAGACTCCAATCCATAGGCAATCTGAAGATATTTGATCTTCTTTTCGTGAGATAAAAGAACCCGTGAAAACGTGTAAACACCTAATTCTCGATTCTTTTCCTAAAACAAAAATCACCCATCAACGTGGGGATGATTTTGATTTTGTAGAGCATCCTATAGAAGAGAATATTGTTGTTGATCAAAGCCAAGAAACAACTAAAAAGAGAGGATATTAAGGAAATTTTTGTGGTTCCTTCTTTGAGGGAAGATGTTGGTGTGGAGTCATGCAGTGATTCTACTATTTGGAACTTACAAAATAAGGTATTTGTGAAACATTTTGATACAGTTTTCGAACCTCTTCCAGATTGGTTAGTTTGCACTTTTGGGGTTGATGAGAGTCTTGTTGATAATAATAATGATTGTCATGTTGAGGCTCAAGAAGATGTTCTCATATTTCCTTTTAACTCCTTATGGGGTTCCATGACGCAATTCAAAGAGGTTTTCAGTTCTTTTAATCTGCTTTTGAGAATTGGCCAAATTCGTGGTCGATTTTTTTTCAAGGAAATAGAACATGTGTGTCAAGCCGACTCAAGATATTAAAATTAGATGATCTTTCAAATTATTGGATTTGGATCATCTTGCAATACAAGGTTGCAAGTGGTGTTTTAGTTTTAGTTTTAATTTTAATCCCGGACTTATTGCTTGCATTACTTGGGTTAATAACTAAAAGCCCATTGAAGTTGCTGCCATGAAGAGTTGGGACGTGAAACAAGCTTGAATAATATGTCCAGCTCAAGTTCTGTTTGGGTGTGTGTTGATTTGCTTCTAATTATTTAAATTAAGCATGTAATAAAGCCTAGAGTTACTCATGTAATTTATTCTTAAAATGGTGAGTGATTGGAGTGACTTAAGCCTCCAATTTGCTGATTATAACAGCCTTGTAACAACGCATTAATTAGGCTTTACTTAGGGAATGATTCAAGGAGTTGTTTTAGCTCTTTGTAACTATTGCATATGAACGGTTTTAGGGTTTTTTAGCTGTATTTTCATTTCCCTTGCTGCCTATAATTCTTATAAATAGGGAGCTAATGATAAGTAGAAAATCAGTTTTGAGTTTGATAATATAACCTTGTGTTTTAGCCCTTGAACTTCGAGTGTGTCTCAAGTTCAAAAGTACCCTTATTACTTTGAGTTTGTCTTTAGTGATAAGCTTAGGGGCGATTGAGTGAGTCTTATCTCTGGCCTAAAACTCCAAATCATTGAGTGTGTTCTTGTGATTTGGTTCTATCTTGTGTTTTCGAGTGATTTGAGTTCAATTGTGAGTGTTCTTGTTCTCTTAAGTTTAGAATTACCATCCATCTCTTTGGAAGGTGTTTTTAGATTCACATCAAGTTAGTTAAGAATGATTATTGTATAGCCATAGTTTTAGGAATTGTGCTATAAAATATAGGTTATTTCTATGAAAAATGCACGTTTGTGTTTAGTCTGATTAATGTTTTATTACCTTTGAACTAAAAGAAAGATTATGTAGATGACTTGTATGTTGTAATGCCAACCATGAATATTATGTGTGTGGATGAAGTTCGGGTTTTGATTTGTTCAAGTTTGGGAATCGGATGCAGGCAGGACTGTAACACTCCGTCCAATCACAAGCAATAAATAAACAAAATAGAAAGATTTATTAAATAGTAGACGATAGCGGAAATATCGTCAAGACGGACGATGTCACTCTAAAGTTCAAATGAAATCTAAAACAACATCAAAATGAGTCCCAAATTACATTAATCCAAAAGTATCCATAACGAGATAACACAATCTCAAAGTCCCATAGATAAAGCAAGATAACAAATAAGAAAAATCCTAATAATTAAGCCCATCAGTCTCTCTCTCATAACTCATGACATAAAACCAGACTGCAACATATTAACCTGCCAAATATATCAACAAACATCCACAATCAGTGGAGAGTAACTAACAGCTTTTCCAGCTCAATTAGGATCCACATAGGAGTTATCAAGCATCAATAAATAAGTCTCAATCAACATAAAATATCAATCTGAACTAAATCACAACCAAACAACAACTAACAGTTTAACCTGCTTAAGCAAAATAAACCAAACAATAAAAAAATTAGTATAAGCATACAAGATCCATAACATAAGCCTCTAAAGTAGAAGAATAAAATAATATAATAGGTTTTGAGAAAGAACAGAACGCCAGCGAATCGCAACGCACTTCCTAAGGTTTGTCAGATTGAAATCTCCTGACAGCCTATGGGCTTAGGCTTACGTTCCCTACTGTCTGTGTCTAAGAATGGACAAACTCCCGATGTCGGATAGTACCCAGCACAATACTTTCCAACTTCTCGGACGACAATAATTAACCCAGGTAATACCCCTAAATCGCAACCTAGGTGGTTGGCATGTTCTTCACCGGGGACTACATCTATCCCACCGGATATCTTAATCTTAATAAAATAGTTCTAGAAATAAATACTATAATTTATTCAACCATTTATTCTTGAGACATAAATAATAAGGATGCCCTTAAGGCCTCAGCAAATACATAGGATCGCAATCCAAAAGTTTCATTTCAACGATAATTATTATTCTCAAAGTAATAGTCACAATAATAAAAATAATAATAATCATAATAAAAGTGATTTTCCCAACTAAAAAGAATAAACCTTCCTTAAAACATAATTATACACCAAATACACTATGTAATCAAATGCTCAAACTACTACACACTCGTTGTTTGAGTTTGGGTACAAAGTTAATTACAACGTTAGTTATAATACCCCCGGTACATAACTTTTGGCGAAACGGTACCGTAGACACCTAATCGAGGGTCCAATGATGTAACATACCGCAGTATTAGTTGGCGCAATCCAACGGAAGAGCAATCCGAAGAGCCAACCCAAAATCAATTTAAAGTGTGTTTTGAAATCTTATTCTAAAGCCCAATTGATTATTCATGATAATTAATTGTATTTTAAGCCCATAAAATATTTTGAGTCCATTTATAATATTTTAAAAGCCCAATTATTTATTTATTATTTTTAATAAATATTCTAATAAATGCAAATCAGATTTTTATTCCGTAAAACTCAATCCCCGGATTTTAAGGGATAAAACTATCTTTTAAAACGCATTTAAGGAAAAAAGGCTGGCAAATGAGTTGGACGCAGGCAGTGCGCCCAGCGCATTGGCCGAGCTGTGTCAGGCGCGCCAATCTGCGCCTGATACGTGGATTTGTGACTCACACAGAGTCCTGCGCCTAGCGCACTTCTCTGTGTGACGCATCTTTTCTTTTCTATCTTTTTTAAAATACGCGTACCACGTGTACGATTCTTATTGGGCTTGCTGCGTCAGGCGCACATTCACACGTCAGCCTGCGCCTGGTGCAGGGGGGGCGCGTGAAGCGCAGTTTCCTGTTTTCTATAAATACCTGTTATTTCCCGAATCCAGTACGGCTTTTTCAATTATTATTTTCTCGAGCACTTAAAATTCCGAATACTTACGAATCATATTTCGAATCTCCAAATACCCAAACACATCAATCTTTTTCGAGTTCTTTATAATCATACCACGCTTTTGGTTCCACGATTGCTCCGTCTGAAGGTCGTTACGCTCTTCGACCTAAGCCGCATAGGTATAATTCAATAATTCTATTGTTTTTATTGCCTTGAAGTTACTAACGATTTCTTGTCATGATGTAATCGTGTTTGTTTTACATTCTAATCCCTTTTACTCTTATTTTTGTATATAATATTCATGTTGTTTTTATTGTCCTATGCATGATTTTTGTCACGCACCCACATGTTATTATTGCTAAACAAGACTTAAGGAACTGTTCTAACTAATTCAGATAATTTAGACAACCTGCTGGGTACCTTGTAATATTATTGCTTAATAACTTGTCACTAAAAAATAGTCTTTTATGTGTTTCTTGAACCAACTTAGACTAATATTTTTAAGGTGTATAAAAATATTCTGTGGTTATTCTTTTGCATAAAACTATGATATGAATCGATATTTAGCAAAGGCCAGCAATGGGCGAATTTGGCTCACTATGACCATATCCGTACCCTCACCCCCGAACTCAATTTTTGGTTCAATAACCATCTATGGAGTTAGGACGGAAAAATCTACATTGGATAAGTCCCTAAGATATCCCTACAGTTTTCAATATCCAATTAGGTTTATAAGTTTTCCTTTAAAGACTTGTTGGCGACTTCAAAATGAATTTCAATAAAACCTTAACAACGGGGTAGTCAAATACGCACTCACACTGCGGTAGGCGAAAATAAAATCACGCCTACATGTACTAGTATTATTCTCCCTCAAATACTGTAACGCCAACAACTTATATATTGATTTATACAACTACAACATTATTATACTCTCAATTAATTACAAACAACCAAACCATCATAAAGTACTTAAAACACATAATATAAATATATGTAAATATAAATAATAAAAAAGTCAACTCATGTAAACATATAATAATAAGAATTAAGCATTACACCTGCATACACACAAGTATACTTATAAAACCAAAATCTCACAACTGCATACACGCAAGTATATAATACTTAAAACATAGCTTAATAATGCAAGCAAACAAAACTCTTACAACACCACCTACGAATATGTAAATAAAACCGCAAGCTTGACACAATATCACGCTAATACGGAAGACGCAACACTCTTAAGTCTGCAGGCAGATAGTAACAACAGATAACAAGCCACGAACATGAATCTTCCTCAAGCGACTTATACCAGCAGGCAACAGATTATCATGCCCACAAATTATCCAAAAACACGAACATGAATCTTCCTCAAGCGACTTATACCAGCAGGCAACAGATTATCATGCCCACAAATTATCCAAAAAAAAAACATGATCACACATCACCTATCCATCATCACTAAGTATAATCATGAACATAAGATTTACTAACTAACAACATGAATTTCACGGAACATAAATCATGAATTCTAGCCACTTTAAATATAACTTCCAACAAGAAAATATCACCCTAATATGATTCAGTTTCTTTCACCTAATTATCAACTCATAAGCATTCATGTATGACAAGTATAACATCAATAATATGAAACTCTATCCACCCACAATTCTTATTATTGAATTTACCCCAACTTAGATATTAAGAACTAAATAATTCCTAAACGGATTCTAATCGTACTAGGTTCGCCGATAATTACCTAGGCCAACTTGAGGAGTGAAGCAAAGTCGTCTAGTTCCCTTCGTCCTGCGTCGGTTCGTCCGCTAAGTGATCACCTCCTAGCAATCCCAACAAGAGCTTAGTAATTCCATGATAAGAGTGAAGAAAAGATGGGTATCTTTGTGTGGAAGAGTAGAGCAAAAAGAGGTGATTTTTGTGAGATGAAGAATGATGAAACTTTTAGCTTACTTCCCCCTTGAACTCACGACAGCAACCAAGGAAATACAGCAGGTTTTTTTTTCTGTCCAAAAGACTCCAAAGAAGGTTAAAAATAAGGTGCAAATAGGGGGTTACAAGCTAAATTGATGGGCTATGATTATGGCAATAATCTATACTAATATATTAAAAGGTGTTCCTCAACAAGAAACTATGCCACATGGCGCTATGCATTAGAGTTTTGACTTCATGTATTCCACATACAATATGCATTAGAGTTTTGACTTCATGTACTCCACATACAATAAAAAAAATTAAATTATGCATGATATAAGATTTGATCCCATGACCTCAAGCTTGTGTACTAATGTCTTAACCACTAAACCAAGTAATATTTGGTGTTATAATTTCAATGTAAAATACTTATAAATGAAATATATAAGTACCCGGGGCATAGCCCGGGCCTAAAAACTAGTGGGGTATTAAAAATGGGTGATTACAAAGTCTAAGCAAATCAGAAAATCATCCCGAAAAAAAACTGAACAGTTCGGCCCTCATGAAGAATAAGTCGGACCATGTGTTCGAGCTTCAAACTGTCCAAAATGTGCTACAAAGTCGATAAAATATAAAACGTATCCTAACGCGTATTTTTAACTACCATAAAAAAAAAACTCAAATAAATATAATAATAACAAATGCTAAATAAATATAATTTTTTTTAACAAGTTTACAAAATATATCTTATACGATATAATTATTTTTAGAATAAAATACTCAACTTTTAGTGAAAAGAGATCAAGTAAGGGAAAAATAAGCGCGAAAAAAAAGGAGTGAAATTTCAGGGCGTTACAATGCAGCAAGCCGGTGTTGCCTTGAAATCGCTCGCAGTAGCGATGGTGCCAACGCTACTTGAAGGAATATGTTCTTAGACATCTCGGCAATTACTAAATATATAAATATGAATTAAATTATGAAGATAATAAAGTTAATTATTTTATTAATTGTATTTGCTGGCTAGAGAATAAATATGATTAGTAGGACAATATTGATTAGGCCTACAACTAAAATACATTAATCCTATGAGATCACACATTGTAGCACGAGTTGAACAAAACAACTCAAGGCCCAAGAGATGGCTTGAGTGGTTGGCCATAGAGGGGAGTCGGAGGAGAATTAGTTCTCCAAATTTGACTAGGATTCTTCTATTATATATATGATATAATATTAGGGCTTAGTCATTACTTCATTAAGCAGTTTCTTTCTACAAAACAGAGAGCTTGAGAAACCCTAAACTATTCCCTCTAAACCGGCGCCTATACCACCTAAAAGTAAGAGAATTCTTTTCTTCTGTTCTACCAGAGTTGGTGTTCAACTGGTGCTCGTGGACTAAATAGAGGAGCAAAACTTGTGGCTCCAAGATATTTGAAGCTTGCTTACAACCGGAAAATCATGCTACAAAGGTTGTATATCTAATTCTTATTGATTGATTCATGTGTTTTATTATGTTTGCTATCCTGTGATAGATGTTAGGAAATTATTTCCTGAAATTCCACTATATATGCATCTATATGTTCCTGCAATGGTATCAGTTTTGTCTAATTCATATTACTCATATGATCATGTTTTGTATGCAAAGTTATTTTTTTTATTCAATTAAGGGAGGATTTGTTGTGGGGCTTGAATTGGCATGATTGATATTGATATTAATTGATTAAAAATTATAAATATTTGATTTATATGTGAAATATGCTTTGTTATCAGATGAAATTGGTTAGATTTAAATCATTTAGTGACTAATTAGATTAATAATTAAAATAATTTGTTAAGAGTTAAAGATTTGTTTTTTAATTTGTTAAATAAATCTAATGATTATCAGCCACAAGATCAAAAATAATATGATGGCTGAAAATAGTTTGTTATTTTTCCCACTAATTTTCGGATTTTTGCCATATTATTTGTTGAATTTAGTTAATTTTTATGTTTAATTAGATTAATCATGAATTTTAAGGATAACAATTAAAATATTTGATTTTATTTGTTATGATAATTCAATAGATCACTCTAATAATTAGATTCGAATTTTTCGAAAATTATAGTTATTTTTCTGAATTTTAATTAGATTAATCATGAATTTTAAGGATAACAATGATGGCTGACGGCGATGATGCTCGACGTAGTGTGGGCTGGCCAGTGGTCTTGACTGCTGGTCGATGTTGTGGTCTCATTGCGACGAGTGTTCCCTTGTGTGTCGTGATAGTTGGTGATTCCAGCATGTTGGATGATGAGTCGTGGTGGCTGTTGGTTGGCAGCCTTGTGGTGCTGGTCAACCGTCTCCAAAATTGAAAAAAAAAATCCTATGAAAATTCATATTTACTAACTTTGGGCATTAATCAAAGATTTCCAATAATGCAAATAGATGATTAATACTCCATCCATTTTATTTTGTTGTTCCTGTATTCCTCATTGGGAAATTTCAATATGTTGTTCCTATTTTAAATCTTTCCATACATAGTATAATTTATAAATTAAATTTCTCATTAGTTTTTTAAGTTGCAATAAATGTGTTCACACTGTTGAATAGTCATGTTTTACTTTTTCACCCCTCTAACTTTTGTCTCATTGGTTGCCTAACATAGAGTAACTTAAAGAGCAATAAATGTGTTCACACTAGTTTATAGTCATGTTTTACTCTTTTACCCCTTAAACTTTTGTGTCATTGGTTGCCTAACATAGAATATCTCAAAAGGATAGAATCTTTATTTTTAGTTAATTTAATTTTATATAAAATAGTGGAATCTTGCCCATTTTTTTGAGTTGCATTGATTTCTTCCCCGATTCCAAATAGGAACAACAAAAGAAAACGGAGGGAGTATATATTAATGACATATTTATATTGTAATTGAATTAAAATAATAAAGTTTCCTAAATAATTTCTAGCTTAAATTGGTTAAGTTTTATAATTATTATGGAAAGTTTAATTTGCTTATTAATAGTTAATACATAAATAGTGTGTGTATTTATTTTCTTTCGATATTATAAATGCGTGGATGTTTAATGTAATATATATATATAATATTATTTTTTGCATGTTATGACTAGTACAGTATGACCCAAATTATGATAGAAAATACATTCTGTGAATTGTTAAATTTGAATGTAAATTAAATACGATATGCGAATCATTAAATATGAATGTAGATCTGCGCATCGTTTGTATTTTTGTAATTTTAAATTTTCGTTATTAATTAAGTTCAAATAATGTAATCAATCATGAGCATCCAAGGAGTTTCAAGGATGATTGTTGGTGCAAAATCAGTTGGTTGACTTTGCAAACAAGTCAATGCACACCCAGTAGTTTGATACTGAATGTCTTGGGAGACTTAGCCCCTGGGGGTTACCGGTTTTAATTAGATAAAACCTTGCTAACGTACTTTGTTGCAATTTAATTAAGGATTAAACTACAACGTCAATAAATTCAGGCGAGATGCAATAAATAGAGCAAACAATAATTAATCTATTAATTAAAGCACAACATTCCCATACATGCCACAAACTTTAAGAAAGATTTTACAACACATAGGGGGATAAGCCAGACTGGACAACTAAAGGGAAGACCCGAAGGCTGTTACCTCCATGGTTCCTTGCTTCAATCGGAGAATTACAGAACTCGTCGCCAGAACATGTTCTACGTCTAAGGAACTAAACTGTAACCCCAGAAGGGGGTTGGCTAGGCTAAGGCTAGGCTACGCTAAGAAAAGAGTAAGTGCAAGTTGTTGTGTGTTTGTGTTTTTTCTACTTGATGATCGTTCCTCTATTTATAGAGAAACGTGGTGTGTAACTTCCGTGCTTGCTTGGAGGGAAAACATTTGAATCATCTTCGATTCAAATCTCAACCGTCTTCTGGCGCTGAATAACCGTAGCCTTGCACGTTCTTCCTTATGTGGATTCGTCTAATGATTGCTCTTTAGCCGGCCACCTGTACGTTTATCATTCTTGACTTTTATCTTCTGATGGTCTTGATGGTCTTCCTCTATTGACTTTGACTTATCTTGACTTTGTGTAATGGGCTTCATACTCATGTTGGGCCTTCATATTAAGATGAAATTAAACCTTTTGAGGTATAATACAATGTACCATAATAAATGCTACTAGACATCTAAAAATGGTGGTAACAAATTGCCCCCCTGATTTGTGGAGTGATGTACTCAGCACCCACAAATTATGAGCAGAGAAGGACTTTCAATGGTTATAGCCAATATCATCCAGTAGTATTCTGAATGTGACTTCCTCCATTGTTCTAAGATGATCGATGAACTTTCTTTTAGGATGACTGAATTTGGTTGAGAAGAATAATCTTTCGTGTATTCCTTCACCCTTCTTTCTAGCCATTGTGAAATCCATTAAGAAATTTTCTTCAAGATGCGAACTTGTAGGATTATTTGGAGATAACCAATAAGGACTTACATCATAGGTCATGAGATCATACCAAATTTGACATGCGCATTTGTATTGTACCAAATCTCTTGATGATGACCCATCCACCAATCTATAGATTTTGACTTTCTTTGTTGTTCCCTTGACAAAGAGCCTCTTTAGATATCTCCAAGGTATGTTAGGTTTCCACGTCTCTTCCATAATGACTTTGCCCCATGATTTACAAACTAGAAGAGATGTAACCTGATCATTCCTCTCAAGTTTAGAAAATATCAATTCTTTTACGATATCTGAATTGGACCCTATTTGGAAGGCCTTAGATTCTTGTTTAATTTCCGGATCTTGTTGTATGACAGGATTATCTCCAAAGTATTTTTGGATAGTAGAAACACATTTGGTGGATTCATTCTTACTAAATTCATCCTTGTCTTTAGATATGACATTCAATGCCTTATGATGGTTTGGGCATTTTGATGGATATGGCATATTTTCCAGAGCAGATTGGTGAAACATGGGAAGATATGTGTAATCCATTTTTGATTTTTCGAATCTTTTTAGAGATCACACATATATATAGAAGTTTAAATGTTTCACCCGTCCAACAATTATTTCCTAACTGCCTCATTTTATGCAGAGTGATAGACAGTTTTTTAGGGAAAATAATAAGTTATCTGGACAAATAACCGTTTTATTTCAATTTGATGAAACAAAACTTAGATTAAAGCAATTGGATCATAATAATAATAAACAAATGTATTATTAATGAAGTTACCATTTGGGGTAACTTAATTACATTCGTCCTATGACTTATCTTTATGAAGATAGAGTCATTAATTAATTGAAAATGCTTGGATCTAGAGACAATGTTTGGAAGTGGTTCCTACACACTACCCTTACCATAGCATTATATTCGTAGGCTTCCAACTCGCGCCCTGCACTACTCCTGATAGTTGCAAAGTAGTAGTTCTCTCAAGGGGGTTGTTGAACCTTGCCTTGAAGATAGTTCTGTGGTAGCTATTGTCCCAGGCGTATCTCCTGTCGATCAGTGCGATATACATCCAAGGAAGGACATATTATTGGGCTAACAACTCCCACAGTTTGCAGACGCACTTGAAAAGTACTATCCTCCCTTGATTTTTGTCTTGGCCCTCTTCTATCCTCACCACTTTGAGGGAGGTTTGAGTGCAGGAGAGAGTTAGACTCTTGGCATATACCCAATTCATCCTTTGAGGCCTTGGGAAATTTAAGATAGTGGAAACCTCCTTGCCCCACTTCTTACAAACTGTTAGCAGTTTGTCTTGTGATTTCCCATCTAATTTGGGCCATATGTGGGTGGACAGGAGATCGATATTTATACCGACCTTTGTAGCGCTTGATTCCGCCAGCCCAGGATCTTATGGCCCCATTACAGGTTCATCGCCAAAGATGCGTGACATTTGCTCTGCCCATCTGGCCCTCTCATTTGTGATGAAGGCTCCTTTATCTTCCTCTATGTTGTCGAGGGCGAAGCGATGATTAAAACAATCATCATCAAACTCGGCTGCCAAGTCTCTGCATATGCTTCGTTATTCATTTTAATTTTTTGAAATGAAAATGTGATGATGGGATGCTATGGCCAAGCCCCTTTAAATAACCATTTCATTTATTCAACGGTTACTTTCATAATAACTTCTAGGATCAGTGAGTAATTGAGTACTTTGAATCCTTTTTTCGAGAAGTTTATGGACTTTTTGTTGATTATTATTTATTTTACGGTTTTTTCACCAGGTACCCCTGTAGTTTTTCAAAATTCATGGGGTACCCCTGCTTTTAAACAAATGCACCAGGTACCCTTAATTTGGGGGTAAAATGCACGAAATGCCCTTAATGACTAACGGTGTTAAGTTTTCGTTAGTCATTAACCCTAATTAACCCCCATAACCCCTCTAACCTTAATTAACCCTCTAATCTAAACCTAACCCCAAAACCCTAACCTTAACCCCTAACCCTAACCACCCAGCCACCCCAGCCCCCCACCCCTACAGCCCACCCCCACTCCCGCAACCCTTCCCCCACCCTCGCAACCCCCATCCCTCCCCCACTACCGCGGCCCTTCCCCCGCCCCTTACCCCAACCCCGCAATCCCCATCCCTCCCCCACTACCGCAGCCCTTCCCCGCCCCTTACCCCAACCCCGCAACCCCCATCCTCCCCCACTACCGTAGCCCTTCCCCCCACCCTTTACCCTAACCCCGCACCCCACCCTCTCCCTCCCCTGCGGGCCCTCTTCCCCTTCCCCTTCCGCACGCTTTTTTTGTGTTGATTTGTGGGGAAAATTCGAAAAAAAATCGTGTTGAAATGCAGGAAAAATTCGCAAAAAAACACTTGCTCTGTTTGTTCTTGAGTTCGACGGCTTAGTCGCCATTAGTGTCGAAGGAGAGAGAGTGAAATCTGGAGAAAACCCCACACGCCATTGTTGAATGCGGGGGGGTGGCGCTTCGATGCGGGGGCGGAAGGGGGTGCGGGCGTGGGGGAGAGGGGAAGGGGGTGGGCTTCGATGGAGGGCGAAGGGGGTGGGGGAGGCTGCGGGAGGGTGGGGGTGGGGGAGGGGGATTCGACAGGGGCCTGGGGAATCGACGGGGGGGGGGGGCGAGAGGGTGGGGGTGGAGGAGGGGAGGGGGGATTCGACATGGGGTGGGGGAGGGTGGGAGAATTCGACGGGGCGGGGGGTGGGAGGGAGGGGTGGGGTGAGGGCGGATGCGGGGTGGGGGGGGAGGGCGGCTACGGGGGTGAGGGAGGGGGTGGGGGGAGGGTAGATGGGGGTTATGGTGGTTGGGTAGTTAGGGTTAGGGTTTAGGGTGGGGGTGAGGTGTTAGAGGGTTAGGGGTTAGAGTTAGGGTTTTAGGGTTAGGGTTAGAGGGTTTAATTAGGGTTAATCAGGGTTAAAATGGTTAATTAACCCTAATGACTAACGGAAACTTGACACCGTTAGTCATTAAGGGCATTTCGTGCATTTTACCCCCAAAGTAAGGGTACCTGGTGCATTTGTTTAAAAGCAGGGGTACCCCATGAATTTTGAAAAACTACAGGGGTACCTGGTGAAAAAATCGTTTATTTTAAGGCTATCAATTTGTTGATAAGTCTTAAAATTAATACGTCACCTTTTAGGCATTTGGGCCTAAAATTACTTCCTTTAGGTTCATTATTCATTTTATGAATAACCATCAAGCCCACAATTGATATATGATATGGAAGTACGAAAGAATGACATAAATTTAGTAATTGAAATCATAAGACATCTTTAAGAAGATGTTCATTGACTTAATTCAAGTAGTTACATAATTCCTAAGAAGGATTTAAGATATGCACTATCACTAGAAACATTTTGAACATCGCCTAATCTATCAAGCACATAGATGAATAAAACTAGTGATGACTTAAGGTTCTTCCTTTTCATCAACACCAGGGACATCATCATCCGGCAGATCTTCTGGGAGCATAGGGATGTCTTCTTCCCTTACCCCTAGGCGTTCTTGCCACACAGGACAAAGACATTTGTACTGTATGAGTTTTTTCCAACTCATATCCTCGTATTGGATCATTCTGGATTTTCTATTGAAAACACCCAGGCTGCCCTCATAGATCAGATACCTATTGTACTTCAATTTAAGTTCAGGAGGAAATTGTTGTTTTGCAATACATTTCCCCCATGCCTTGCAGATGCTTAGTTGCTTTAGCAATTCTTCCTTCTCCACTTTAGGCCAAAGATTCAGTGCTAGGAAATCTATGTCATTTCCTATAGTAGCAGCACTGTACCCTTGCTCCTTCAAGTCTCTAGATTGGACCTTTGGATCCATTCCAAAGAGCTTGATGATTTTGGAGTTCTATTTTTTCATTTCTTCTTCCTTGAATTCTTCCCAGTCTTCTTTTGAAACGTCTCTAATACATCTATGCTCCCTGCATTCTCCAGGGTAAAGTGATGGAGTAGCGATTTGTTAATTCGCCATACTCCAGACCTTTCTTAGGGTTTTGACTGTGAAACAAAGTTTTAGGAATGAAGAATTTCAAAGTTAAAATAACGTATTTATAATACTATTATGATAACTTTCATCTCTAATTATTATTAGGGGTAGATGAAGCGATTGATATTATCTTTTTAGATAATATATCATGTTATTTTTATAACTGATTTTAATCACCTCAAGTTATGGCCCTAGTGGGCAAGAATGGGTTTGCCCATTAACCCCCTAATGTGTCATATCACTGCTAGGAGTTGGCCATTAGTGGCATATGCAGTTAGGTGGTAATTATTACTTTTTAGAAGTAACCCTTTTTTTTGTTCCATTAATACATGTTAAGAGTTTATTATCCCAAGAGACATTTTATTTCTTTTCCATTATCTTGCATTATTTGATTTGACAGTTATTTTTGAATAACATAATATAATTTACCCAATTTAGATTGAACAAAATAAATAACGCAAACTAAATATAAGGTAAAAGAAATTTAAACCAAATTAAGGAAATTTAAATTTCATTAATGAAAATAAAATTTACAACCTAGGGCTGAAATTTCTATTTTAGAATAAAAATTACAACCTATTTAGAATTTTGGAATTCTAAATCCTAGGCCTAAATCAGTCCCTTGGAGAGCGAGGCTTGAAGGCATCAGAGTCCAGTGAGGACTCATCATCATCTCCAGCAGCACCCTCACCGGAGCCATCTCTAGAAGAGTAAGAGCGGTCTTCACCGCTGGAGACCTCCTCAAGGAAATAATCAACCCTCCTCCTTTGAGTAGGGGGCTCATCATCTTCATCCTCATCATCATCATCACCATCAGATTCGTCTGATGATGGAGTGGTATCTTCCTCTTCTTCTTCTTCCTCTTCTTTTTCCTCTCTCTCCTCTAGTATTTCTGGAGGAGGGAAGAAGGGTTGGTCAACCTCTTGAGGGTTGACCTCATGAGCCCCTGTGATACAGAACTCAGTAGATGGTTGAGGGGCGTCCATTTTTTGGAGATGGAAGTTTTTTGGAGAAGGAGGTTAAGGAGATGAAAGGGTTTTTTCAGGGATGTTGTTTCAAGAGATGAGTAGTGTGAAGATTTTATTACACTTACCCCTTTTTATAAAGAGGTTTACCGTCTCTTGAAAAACGGAAAGTTACGCCCTTTGGAAATGGGCTCTTGAGTAACTGACCCCTGGAAATGGGCTTTCAAGTCACGCGCCCTTTGAAAATGGGCTTTTTAGATGACTCAAGGACCTCATGTTTTAATTTGTTAAAACTAGGCTTTAACATGACCCAATTAAACATGATCCAAAATAAAACGTATCACGTATTGTGCACGTGTTTTCTTCTTTTATTGTTTCATTTTGGTTGTCTTCTCCATTAATACCCTTTTCAAGGATTTTAGGAATATTGGAGATCTTTCAGACAAATCTAATTCATTTATTAAGAATTCACAACCATCACCAAATTTCAATTCACCATGTCTAATGAAAGAATTCGTGAGGATGAAATTCGTGAAGCACTTGCTAAAAAACGTGATGCCATGCAATCTGAGGCAGCTCGTCAATTATGCAACGCCATTAGAGTGAACCTTAAGACTTATAAGTCTCAAGTGTTCTGGTATGTAAATAAAAGCTCTGACTCTAATACTCCTTTGGAGGAGAAGATTGCCACTATTGGTCCTTGTTTTCCTTTCAAGATTCAAAAACCAAAGCGCCAAATTGTCTTAGAGCAACAGTGCTACCCATTCTTGGACCATATTATCTTAGAAGATAATAAGCCCAGTTGGCTTCCATTTGCTCCAAAATCCCTTCAACATTTGCATTGGCCTTTGACCAGTAAACCTTTTAAAGGTTGGATCTCAGGAGTGGATGCAAGAGCATGGTTTCTGCGAATGAAACCTTTTCATGACAAATGGTCCAAGAACAAAATATTGCCCTTCTTGAGACTAGCTTCTTATGAAACCATCCCCTTTGATGGGGCTATGTCTACTGCCTTGTTGGCATGTTGGAACCCTGCCATCAATTACTTCTTGTTCCGATGGGGACCAATGACTGTGACATTAGCTGATATTGCCTTCATTACCGAGACTTCTCCAACAGGTAAATATGGAATTGAACTTCCTATCTTTCGCCATGTTAAAGAACACAATCAGCTATACAGTCAATGCTTAACAATCTTTCGCCAGGTTGCTAGTCCTTCTGCTAGTGCTAGCAAGTGTGGCTTTCAGAAATTTATTGATTACTTCATCAATAAGGATACTAGTGAGGAAGTACTTTTTCTTACTTTTGCTTTCTCCAAATTGATGATGTCTAGAGCTGGAGGAGTAGTAACATTATGGCTATCTTTAGCTGTTAACATCTCCTCTACTTCTGAAGAAGTAGCTTTGACTCCTGTTCTATTGGGACAACTTTATAGATGTATTTTCAGGAGTAGAGAATCCTTCAAAGGTTTTGGAATTCATACCTCTGAGTCTCCCATATTCTCTACTGACAAGGGATTTGGACCCCTATGGCTCTTGACTTGTTGGGGACATATGTATCTACCTTGTCTGATGGTTATCAATCCCTTTTCTACTTTTAAAGCATCTAAGGGTTCAGAGGAGGAAGATCTTTCTTTTGATCCCCTTTTGTTCCTCTCTAATCTTGATAATTGTAGCTGTTATGGTGAAGTCAGCTTCAATCTTGTATCTCCAGACGAGGTTTGGCATCCAAGTTTAATTCTTTTGTACTTCTTGGATTCTAAGTCCAATCCTGGTGTCTGGAATATTTTTCCAGGTAAGATGGATGTTTCTATTGAAAATGAAACTTGGCGCCATCAAGCAGTGCCTACTTGGCTGCAATCCCTGAACATCCACTCTAGTTCCTTAGGGAGTGGAAACTTTGGAGCAGTGTCCTTAGGTCTAGGGATTTAATAGCTGCTGAGCTTGAATACTTTGGCTTTGAGGCTTATAATCCACAGCTGGTAGCTAGACAATTTGGATTGGTCCAAACGCTAGCTATTCCTTACTTCCCGACCCGCAATGATCCTTGGACTTCAAGGGGTCGTTTTGAAAAAGGTAGAGCCCTTCAGAGTAGAACTCTCAGCCTTACTTCCTTGTCCATCTCTCCTTGGATTTGGATCACTAAAGTTGTTTGAGGCTTCAATCTGTGGTGGGATCATGTATTCTCCAATAACTCAATGTGTTCTGATGCTTTGGCGAACTTTGAGGATCAGCTCTTCTTAGGCTGTAAGTAATTTCTATCCTTAGTTATTTTATAACTTTTTGTGGGAATGAATATTACTAAACCTTCTTTATGTTTTCCTTTTGACTTTTTAGCAAAAGCTGGCAAGAAGAAGCTAAGGGTGCATGATGGTATGACAATAGATTCTAGATTTGACCAGTTCTATTAGAACACCATAGACAAAAGGGTTCCACCTCATACCTCTTCGGAGGATGAAGATGATGTTGCTTTTGATCAAAGGGATTCCTATGGAGAGGTCTAAACTGTGGAGGACATCCAAACCATGGGGCCATTGGAGCAGATTGACCCTTTCAAAAGAGCTGCAAGAAAAAGAGATTACAATTGTCTCTCTGCTTACAAGGACACTCAACCCAAGGGGTCAGTGGAGCAATCTGAGCCTCTTAAGAAGGCTACAAAGAAGAGAGATTATGGCTGTATTTATGCCTCCAAACCTTTAAGACATTCCAACAGGAAACGTCCTAAGTTAGAGGTTTCTTCAGAGATACCACAATATATCATCTCATCTGATGAAGATGATGACAAGACCATATCTCAAATTTTTAAAAGGAAACTCCCAGGAGTCAAAGCAAGTATGAATTTCACTTTTACTCTTTTTATGAGAAGTTTCACTTTTTGGAATACTGATTAATTTATTCCAGGTTCCTATGGTGCTGATGACATTGAGCCTAAGATTGTCAGCAATCCTTCTTCTAAGAAGTTATCGCCTCTTGGCTCTGCCATCCATCCTTCAGGAAATGTTCCCAAGATAGCTGATCTAGAGTTAAGTTCAAAGGGTGGTCCTGTTGATGAATCTGTCATCAATCCTCCCGCTTCAAGTGGTACTGCCCCCCAGTTGGATAATGTGGCTACCCCTTCTTTGGAAGGATGTGTTGCCCCCCAGTTGGAAGAGACTGAGCATTTTCATGTGGAATATCCTGATGAGGACTTGTTTCATCAATTTGATGAAGATCCCTTGGAATCAAGTCCTTTAGATATTGAAGTTCCAAGCTCTCATGCTGCTACCACTATTGTTATAGCAATTCCTTCTATTGCTGGAAGTGAAGTTCCAAAAGATGTTATTCCTTTAGAGGTTACACCTTTACGGAGCAGTACTGAACTTGTGATTATCTCTGTTTGCAAAGGTTCTTCATCAACTTCAGCATCTACTTCAGGGACTGGTCTGCCTTTTTTTCCTCATGAATTCATTTTAGACTTCCTTTATATGAGCCCATGTCCTCAAAATACCAGACTTCACTCTCTTGCTAACTTGGCTTCTCTTCTTTGTGATGCAGAGGGAAGCGCTCAAGAAGCAAGTGTGATGAAAGAGTCTGATGGAGGGAAAGAGGTTAATCTGCAAACAACAATCATTGTAAGGGATCAACCTACCTCTACCAACAGTGATCATTCCAGTGATGGATCATCTGATCACATAAAACAAGAAGATAAAATCTGGGATCTCTGCTTGACCTTAACAAACAACCCTTATGATCAGGCTTCTGCACAGGCTCTTAAGCAGATTTTGGAATCCCTGATTTCTCAAGGCTTTGAGTACTGGATACCTTGTCTTGATTATGTTAAGGAGACTCTTCTTCTTCAATAATGTAATGCTAAATCAAGAGTCCAACCTCCAAAATTCTCAGCTTAGAAACTTCAGGAAGAGGAGACTTCTTTGGAAGCTCAAGCTAAATCCTTCAGAAACTTCAGTAAACAGATCCAAGATTCTTTGAGTTCTTTTGATCAGAAGCTGAAGCTTCTTTCCGAGGAGAGGCAAGTTTTACAAAATCTCCTGGCTGAGATTAATAAAGAGGAGATAAATATCATCAACGAGAAGTCTTCACTCCAAAGCTCTATTGATATTGTAGAGAAGAAGCTACACCAAGGACGAACAAATCTTGCTCATTTGAGGCAAGATATGTTCAAAGATATGACTGTACAGCAAAGCTTGATTCTCCAAAAGGAGAAACTTTGTAATGCTTGTTCAGCCATTAAACACCTTAGTTTAGCTGTTAGACAATGTTGGAATGTCTAAGATGTAACATCATTATTAATGTTGTAATTTAATGATCCCTTGTTGTTTGAAATAATTCTGCATGTTTTTGTTGAAACACAGGATCATGTTGTTCCCATATAGATGGATGATATTTCTTTAGAAATTTGCCATTCAAGGCTCTATCTTTTATGTTGTCATCTATATCTTTCAATAGGTATGCATTTTCAGACATTTTCTTATGAATGATGAAGGGACCCTGCCACTTAGGTGACCATTTCCCTAGCTGTGGATCTTTGTAAGTCGCTTACAGCGGGGAACATTTTCCACACTTTATCATTCTCCTGGAATTCTTTAGGCACTACCTTTTTGTTGTAGGCCCTAGCAACCCTTTCTTTTTGGATTCTCATTTTGGCTAGGGCTTCTTCCTTAACCTCTAGAGCATCCATAATTTCAATGTTCATTGCTTCTGAATAGTCAACTCCTGATAATCCTATTTGTTGGGCTACCCTTGATGACCTTACGTTCACTTCAGCGGGGATTACTGGAGTATGTCCATAAACTAAGTTAAAAGGAGTAACTCCTATCGCTTCCCTTTTAGAGGTCCTGTAGGCCCATAGGGCATATAGCAACAACTCATCCCATTTCCTTGGATTTTTATCTATTAGCTTTGAGATCCCTTTAACTATGATCTTATTGGTAGCCTCAGCATGACCATTTGCTTGAGCATAGTAAGGTGTTGAATGTAACTTAGTAATCCCAAACTGATTAAGATAATCCAGTAAATCAGGGTTCCTGAATATTGTGGCTTGATCAAAGGTTATAGTTTCTGGAATTCCAAATCTTGTAAAGATTTTCTCTTCCAAGAAATTTATTACAACCTGGGTATTGATCTTGTTGAAAGCCTGAGCCTCCACCCATTTGGTGAAGTAATCAGTCACCACTAGGATGTATGAATGCTTCTTGGAGGATGCAGGATTGATTTCTCCTATGGCATCTACTGCCCATCCTCTAAAAGGCCAAGGTTTAAGAATGTACTTCAGTTCTGAGGCTGGTGCCCTACTGATGGGTCCAAACTTCTGACATCTTTTACAACCTTTAGCATAATCTATACAATCCTTTCTCATAGTAGGCCAATAGAAGCCATGTTCGTGCAACATCCATCTCATTTTTAGGCCATTTTGATGAGCACCACATAGCCCTTGGTGAATTTATGCCATGAGGGTTTGAGCTTCTCCAGCATCAACACACTTCAAAAGTAATCCTTCAGGATCCTTTCTGTGTAGTTCACCAAACTGCATGCAAAACTTAGTTGCTGCCATTTTGACTCTATTTGGCGCTTTCGTCCCAGTTGGGTCATGAAGATAATGAATAATTTCGTCTCTCCAGTCCTTTTCCTCTCTTAATATTGAAATTCTATAGACTTCCAATATATCCTCTGATCTTTCTTGATCAGATTCAATGAGAGGTTCTAGGATCTTCTCTTGGAGAATGATATCTTCATTTTGTGAAGGTATCTCTTCTATAGCAGAAGCTATTTGGGACAGCTGATCTGCTACTTTGTTTTCTTCTCTAGGAATATGTATGAAAGTGATTTCCTTAAATTGTTTAGACGATTTTTGTGCTTTCTTACCATACTCCTGAGATACTAGTGATATACTTTTGAATTCCTTATTTATTTGATAAATGACTAATTGAGAATCCCCATATATCCTTGCTTTCTTTGCTCCCAATTCCAGCAACATCTCCAATCCAATTAATAAAGCTTCATATTCAGCTTTATTGTTGGTGCATGGACCCTTTAGAGTTACTGCTAGTTTAGTTGGAATCCCATCAGGAGATAGAATATATATTCCAGCTCCCGCTGTTTCTCTGGTGTTGGATCCATCAAAGAACAAGACCCATGGAAGGATGTCCTCATCAATGATTCCTGAGTCACAACAAGGATGGGTTGCTAAGAAATCAGCTAGAGCTTGACCTTTTACTGCCTTTTGTGGCACATATATTAGGTCGGATTGTAGTAAATGTAAACTCCATTTGCTTAACCTTCCTTTTATAAAAGGCTGGGATATCATATATTGTATGACATCTGTTGGAGATACAACTTCCGCTGTAAAGGCCATGAAATAATGTATGAGCTTGATTGATGCATCATACAAGCACCAACACCATTTTTCTGCCATGGTATACCTTTTCTCTGTGTCATGCGGGATTCTACTTAGATAGAATATAGCCTGCTCATGTCCTTTCTCATTTTCTTGAGTAAGGAGACTACCAATGGAATCTTCACAGGCAGACAGATATAACCTTAGTGGCTTTCTGCCTTGGAGGTATCAATATAGGAGGACTTGCCAAATCTTGTTTGATTTGGTCAAAGGCCTTTTGATGCTCCTCGTTCCATTTAAATTCTGATTCATGTTTTAATCTTAGCAAAGGCGAAAACTTTTTAGTTTTTCTAGCTAAGTTGGCCATGAATCTTCTAACATAATTGACCTGTCCAAGAAATCTTTGCAATTCCTTCTTATTAGAAGGCGGCTTGGCTGCCAACACTGCTTTTGCCTTATTTTGGTCAATTTTCATTCCATTTTTGTGAATGAGGAATCCTAAGAAGTTACTAGCTTTAACCCCAAATGCACATTTGAGTGGATTCATTTTTAGGTGATATTCTTTCATTCTGGTGAATGACTTAATCAAATGCTCTTTATGTTTTAAAAAGTCATTTGATTTTACGAGGATGTCATCCACATATACTTCCATGATCTTACCAATCATGTCCTTAAAGATTGCATCCATTGCTCATTGGTATGTGGCTCCAGCATTTTTTAATCCAAATGGCATGGCCACATATTCAAACAGGCCTAATGATTTTGGACATCTGAAGGCTGTTTTGTTCCAATCTTCATGTGTAATCCTTAATTGGTGGTATCCTGCATACCCATCCATAGAAGATATGTATTCATATCTTGATGCTGCATCTATTAGGAGATCAGCCACTAGCATGGGGTATTGATCTTTAGGTGTAGCTTTATTCAAATCCCTAAAGTCAATGTAGATTCGTATCTTGCCATTTTTTCTTAACTACTGGAACTATATTGGAGATCCATTCAGCGTATTGGCAAGGCCTTATGAACTCTGCCTTGAGGAGTTTGTTTATTTCCTCTTGTATAGGCTCTGTCAGTTCAGGCGCTAGTCTTCTAGGACTTTGGGCCACAGGCTATCCTTCCTTGATAGGTAGTTTGTGCTTTACTATTTTCCTATCAATGCCAGGCATTTCATGGTGTTCCCAAGCAAAACAGTCTTTAAATTCTTTTAGAATTTTTATGATTTCCTGATTTTCTTGGTTAGTGAGGAGCTTACTTATGTAAGTAACACGTGAATTTTCATTATCCCCTAAATTTATTTCCTCTAGTAGTGAACAATGGAGGGAGTGTGGGACTTGTTCTACACTCCTACGCAGGCCTACTGTGACGATAGTAGTGTCCTTACAAATTTTGATAACTCAAGTAGGCGGAAGGTTCCGTACGATCTTGGGGGTATGCATACTAAGGTGATGGATGTGGAACGGAACGAAACCGTATTTACATTCCATCTAATAGACCAAGTTGTCTATTAAGGATTAAGTAGCCCGTATGATTCTAGAAAGATGACGGTGCCCGTACGATGCCAAATAAATTGTAAAAACGGAATTTAATGTTTTTGTAGTATCATGTTTAGGAATTGTTATTGTTCTTCTGTTTATGCTTAGTGTACTATTTAACTGATTATGTACGTACTCAGCATAGCTGATTGTTTGTTATTTGTGTTTGTTTGTTGACCTGTGATGAACCATTGATACTTCAACGAGGAGCAGATTAGGTATGCTGATGTTGTTGCATGAGTTCGGGCATATGGGGATACTCTTTGGTTTATAAACTTTTCAAATGTTTTAGTTGAACCTTCTAGAGTTTGTTTATGATTTACTTAGTTAATGATTTTAAATAAAAAGGGGTCAATGGTGATTCCCGAGTTGTAGTTAAGTTAATATTTTATTTCCGCTGCAATTTAGTTTTCATAATGAAGAGTAAGTTAGTGTTTTAAATTCAATAAGCCTTGTGTTTCACCGCGACGGTAACACTCCCAAAGTCGATGCAACGTAGTTTAGACTTGTATGGATTTTTGGGGTGTTACAATTACCCAATAAGTCACTTTTGTCCATTGGATAAAGAATAAGAATATATTCTTTAACCACCAATCACATCCTTTTATCCATTGGTTAAGGAATAAGAATCATGAAAATGAATAACAATTAGAATGAAATCAAGGTGTACGAGCCAAAAGATCTGATTTCTTCGGCAAATCCAGGTGTACGCAGTAGCCTAGTCAGCTTCACTTTTACGTTTTTCGATGCGCTTTCACGTTTTAGGATATATTTAGGAAGAGAATATTGACTGAAAATCTGATTTTGCTTCATTCGTGTAATAATCAAAATCAAATCTAAAAAGAATAAGAATCTTTGGATTTCCAATAAATTTGATAATGTAGGAAGATTTGATGATGTAATTAGGATGATGTAGGATGGTAAAAATCAGATTTTTTGGGTGAAAAATCTAATTATCTACCTCCTTCAAACCCTAGTTCCCCACTTCATTTTCCTATAAATACCCCCACTTTATTTTCATTTCAAAACACAACTTAAAAACACACAACTTCAATACTACTCTCATTCTCCATACTTCCTCTCACTAAAACCTCATTCAAGAGAGAAAAAGAAAGCAAAAGTTAAAATTAAAGAAGTAATTAGTAAGTAAGAAGTTCATCAAAGAAAAATAAAAGTTTTATTAGTAATTAAGTGAATTTAGAAACTCACTTAGAAATTAAGAAAAAAAATCAAAGAAAGTAGAAGCCTTTGTAAAGGAAGTGCATCGTTGAGTTAGCAAGGTAAAATTAAGTTCTTGTTATTTTTTTAATTATCTCTTTAATCACATACTAACTTTCTCTTTGTTTTCTCTTATCAATTTTTTAATTTTTGGAGTGATTATTTGGGTATGTGGAAGTCCTAATAGGTTCCCAACCTTAAATCACTCCACCTAGAATAGTCAACTCTAATGGGAAGACTCTTAGGAAATATGTGTTTTGTGATTTTTCTTAACCAAGTTGTTGTTAATCACCAAAAATAATTTTTTTCATAAAAGTTCAAGTAGAATTGTGCTTAAACATCTCCATAAAAAAGAAAATGTGATGGTGTAATTAGAGTCAGTTTCAATTTCGTACTTAATTTTTCGACTGTATTATGTAAATAGTTTAGGATATAATATTTTTCCTATATATGGAGTTCAAGACGTTTTCAGCAACTGGGCTTTAGAATTTCTAAAAAACGAATTTTGTACAGTAAATTAAAATTCATACAAAATTATTGTGAAAAACTCATCTTATCCAGTACCATATGAGCTTGTTCATTTATTAAAGTTCAAACTAAACTTATTTAGCTAAAACTAAAAACATCAATATTGAATTAGACATCAGTAACTTTCCAACAACATAAAAATGGTGTTCATATGAATTATGTACAATTTTATCTCATTTTTACAAACGCGTTCATGCAAATCACTAAATTCCAAAACACTTATTTTCTCTTCAGTTAAGGAAATACTCCCTCTGTTTTTTATCATTCTCACTTTCATGTACGCGTCTCCCAATGCACCTCTTTAAACTTAAAATATCTTTCATTATATATTAGTAAAAATTATAACGATTGAATATGAATAAAGTACTAATTGAGACGAATAGACCCCACATGACTATATTTTTTCTTATAAATTGAAAAAATGAAAAGATTCTCTCTATGTATGAATAGTGTCAGGATTTCAAGTGAGAAAGATAAAAAAAAACAGAGGGAGTAAATAACAAAAGGGGCTTAAAAAATGTCCAATTCAAGTGAAAGTTTACAGTCTAGTCCTTCAAAGTGTCTAGAATGCTCATACCAAAATTCACTTCAAACTAAGTTCATTAATTTGGATATTAAAGAACAAATTGGATAAAGATTCTGTTTTTGACCGGTTTTAGTACAAAATTCATCATAATTCGATATATCGCTAAAAGTATGTCAAATTTTGACACAACATAAAGAACTCACTGTCTCACTGACCTATCCATAGGCATATCACATGCGCAATTTCACAGTTTGTACATAAAGTTATGAATTTTGGAAGTCAGTAAAAGAATAAAAGTGTAATCCGAAAAACTGAAATAAAGTGATTAACTCAATTTTCATAAAAAATATTTTCTTTTCATACGAAAATGATAATTAAAAGTCATTAAATTTTAAGTTCCTCTTAAAATGACTTATTTTTATTATGTAAATAAAAATCAATAAAAATCATCATAAAAAATCAAATTAAAGATGTTAATTAATCTCTAATTTCCACAAGTTTTCAAATAAACATGAATTTCAAAGCCCATACAAGAAGATGAAGATCAAGGAGCATCATGGTGAAGATCAAGATTGAAGACTTGTATAGATAATAGAATTTATACATTTTCGTTGTAATAATAGTTTGTTTGTAAATAGTTATTACATCACTCAGTTAATGAAAAATATGGAGATGTTTATGCATAATTTTTATAAATAATTCCACAATTCTTTTTGAATTAAATGAGAAACCAATATTGTAAATATTGCATGTTGGGCCCAATATATCCTAGTACATGAATTAAATGACTCAATCTCAATTAAGAGGAAAAATTGCAAATCTAACTAAGTTAAATTGTATAATGATCCATCTTACATTTTAAAGTTGTTCTCTATCTTCAAATGGATCAATTATATAATTTGACATAATTAGATAGGTAATTATGATCTCTTAATTGATTTTAGGCTGTTTCACGTGTCTCACTTTAAATGGCCAAATTCCGTTAAGCCAAACGCAATCTCCAAATTTCATCTCAAATTGAGCTATTTGCTAAAAAGGACTTAATAATCTTCAAATAAGATTATTTCCATTACATAGTCACCCTTTATAATTTATGACTACTACTCCTTTATATCAATTATCTTTAACATAATGACCTTTTTTTTTTCATAAATCACATATATTAGCATTAGGTTCACACTGAATTTAGTGTAGACTGGGTCTATATAAGTGTTTTCCCTTATTTATATTCATTGTCCAAATATGATAATTAATATGGAATGGACTATGGAGAGAGTATAAAAGAAAACCAAATTAGAGGAGTGGTGTAACGTGCATAATGCAGATGCAGCTATCAGATTTTGTAATAAACAATGTCGTCTTTACTCCTTGGTACCAGTACCACTAACTGGGTTATAGCCTTAAAAGAAAAAGTAAATTGGTTTATTAATTCCACAACCAAACCATGTCCAAAGCAGGTCCACAATATCGCAATCTTCGCATTTTCAATTCTTTATCTTCTCCACTTCTCCCCCTCTAAGAATTGGAGTATCCACATATTGTACTCGTATATTCTGCTTTACCGACAAAACCCTTAAAAGAAGAAAAGTCTATTCCTGTCCAAGTGTCAAAAATCTATAGTACTAGTCGTAAGTCGTAACTCGTAACATCACACGACATTTTCATACCAAATCCAATTTTCAAAAGACCTCGAGCAACATATTGATCATTGACTAACCAATGTTTGGTGGATGTGGTAGGGAACTCACCTTGTGATTTTGAGGTCACTAAGTTTAAACCCCATTACATGCTTGTATTTGAGAGTAGGGATTCCTTTGTATTTTCTGCCCTCAAGCGTTGACCTGTGCAGCTGTGCAGGCTGACTTGCGAGAGGTGCTGGTCCAGTAGAGTCTTTCTGTATTATACTTCATCCGTTTAGAAATAGTTGCACCATTTCTAACTTTCACGCATGCCGATGTATGATTTCAACCATTAATATCTTTAATTATCAATAAGTAAAAATTATAAAAAGTTTATTTTAAAAAAATTTACATCGAGACAAATCTAATAAGACCCCACATGACTATGTTTTTCCTAAAACATAAATCACCAAAGACAATCTAAGTGTAAGATGTGAATAGTGCACAAAATAGAAATGGTGCAACTATTTCTAAACGGAGGAAGTATATCATAACACATATGTGACACCAAAAAATAGAAAAAGAAAAAAAAGGGATAACTAACTGCTTCATTTAAATCAAAAAGGGAAAAAAGTACCACATTTAAACTGAACAACAATTTTTTGAAAAAGCAAAATGCAAAGTTAATTTAATTTTCTATATGCTTTCGTACGCACTGCGCGCACATAAGGGTAGTAACACTAATACAACTAATACACTCTACTTTTCTTACCCTCTTCCCAAAACTCTTCCTATTTTCCCCTAAATTTCTTCATAGGGGTGAAAGTTATTCGGATAAAAATCAAAATCAAATCCAATCCAATCCAATATGAATTAGTAATTCTAATCGGATTCGAACTGTGTTTGGATTGGATTCATATTTTCCCCTAAATTTTTTCATAGGGGTGAAAGTTATTCGGATAAAAACCGAAATCCAATCCAATCCAATCCAATATGAATTAGTAATTATGATCGGATTCGAACTGTGTTCAGATTGGATTCGAATTGAGATTTTTTGAAAATTTGGATTTCCGAATCGGATTGGTGGATCCGAAAATCTAATATAACCGAATAGTAATATGCCTTGTATTATGTATTTTGGATTGGGCTTAAGTGCTTAATTTTTTTTTATAAAGCACAGTTCTTAAGTGCTGCTGTTGTATTTTTTGTTGTTAAACTAAACCTGCTGTATTCTGTGTTGTTGGACTGACCCTGATGTATTCTGTTACGTTATGTTGTAATTAATTATGGCCTATGAGTTTGTTATTAGTTTATTAATGGACTATGGGAGTTTGTAATGAATTATGAATTTCTAAATTGTAAATCTATTGTGACTGTTTATGTCGGCTTGTCACGACTAATTTATTTCATTAAAAAAATAGAGTTTTAAAAAAATTGGATTTTCGGATCGGATCCAATCAAGAGTTTGAAAATTCGGATTGGATTGGATCAGATTTAAACTCTAATTGGTTTGGATTCGGATTGGAAAATTAAAATTCAAATTTTGTTCGAATCGAATTGGCTTAAGCCCATATCCAAACCGTACACCGAACTTTCACCCCTATTTCTTCCTATAATTCCCTATCATAAGTTAAAAGTTTAAAACAATTAGATTAACAGTTCTCATAAACATTACTTAAAGAAAACACGTACCGATTTATTGACCATTAAAAAATTGATTATTGACCATTTCTATTTTCTCATCTCTTAGTTCCCACTTCAAAAAAGTCACCAAATTTAACTGTATTGTACGATCTACGTCCTTCATTTCTCTCTCCAGCTGACCTTTTTCATCTCTGTCCGAGCAACAAGTGAAGGGAAGAAAGATGGATAAGCCTCTTTTGAGAGGGGAGAGTAGTAGTCGTGCGCCCACTTTTCATCGGAGGTCTGATGCCATCACCCATGGCTCTGTTTACCAAAGAGCTGCTGCTCTTGTTGATCTGGTACCCTTTTTCTTTTCATTATCTTTTTTGACTTTTGTCTTTTTAAATCTTTCTAACTTTATTTTTCGTCACTTGTGTTTTGATTATTATTGTTCATGGTGCTTGTTTTTTTTGCCAAATTTTGTTGGGAGGATTATTCTTTTGGAGATAGTCTTTATTTTCCAAAGATTGGAGCGATGTGTTGGTTTAATATGAGAGTTAGGATTCACCATGTTTAATATTCCTATAAAGAGAAGATTTTTGTTGCAATGTAGGTATTTGTAGGGAACTCTTTTCAATTTGTATTTGGTTGTATAAAAGCTAAATTGGGTAGTGATGTAGACGGGACTCAGTTACAGGCCTTGGATGATGAGAGTTTACCGACTAAACTAGCTGACGTCCACTTTTTTCTTTTTTGATGATAAGTCAAGGAGGCCAATGTTTACTTAGATCTAATAAGTGCAGATGAGTTGAGTTGAGGGTTTATATCGCAACTAGAAGTTAGCTTACATAAGTTAAGGTCCGGGAAAATAAGTTCACATAAGATTGGTTCTGCTCTAATTTGTTAATATAAGATAATTTCAAGAGTTTTCATGTCAAAAGAAACCACCGTGAGGGTAATGCCTTCTAAAGACGCGCTTTGAATCCACCCCTCAAGACTATTAAGTTGTCTAGTTGACACTTGCAATGCTCTTGACTCATTGAAATCGCTATTCTAGTGATTATATGGATTTAGTTTTTCTTTTATATATTGTGGAGGGGGGATTGGTTTGTCTGTTTTTCTTCCAATTGTTTAATCGTTTCCATCTCAAAGAAAGAGTATATTATGTCTGCATCTTTTTAATGGTTACATTTGCTTTTTCACTGCCTCCGATGCACATTTTTACTACTAATATCTTGTTTATTAAGATTATCGTATGCACATCTTTGATCTTTCATATCTTCAGTCACCTATTAGTATAAATTATAATAAGATGGTAGTTTTAGAACACACATTGAAACAAATTTAGTGTGATCCATGATAATGTTTTGATGTCTATAATAGTGAGAAATTACAGTCATAACTTTATAACTTTGACCATAAAAACCGAAGTTTAGGCATTAAAAATATACTGTGTGAGTAGACCATAAATAACTTTAATGGCTTGGACTCTTATCGTAGTTTGTCAAATAAAATATTAGGTTGTCCTGAAAAAGAGAACATATTTCAGTATTCTCATATCGTTATTATTTCACTGCTATTGCTACTTGATCATTATAGTTGATATCTTCTTGTGAGTTTACAAATCTTGGCTTTTTTTTTTTCAAATAGGTTAGTTGGATGCAACGGCACAAATGCTGCATTAAAAGCATTGGTCTATCTTTTTACAAAAAATAAATATAATATTTTTGAAAAGTAATAGTCATATATGCATCTTGGAGACCACAAAAAGTCTAGTGTGGCACTTGCTAGGATAGAGGGAGCCAGAGTAGTTGGTACATAGTACTTCCTTCTGACTCCCAAGTCCCAAGGGGAGAAAATTTCAAAGAAAGATTGGCAATGTTCCCATATCTATTTGTGTTTTGCAGCACGGGCTGAGGGGGTCACTAATGCTACCGAGTTTATGTTGTAACATGAGCTTTGTGAAACAGTGGATGCTAGCTACTTAAGTAGGTAAATTCTTGTGGAGTTGATATTTAATACTTGTGATTGGATCCCATCTACACTACTGCCCTTTGTGGCTCTCTATACATCATAAATAAGAGCTTCGCTGAACACATCTCACATGCAAATTGTTCAGGTTAACAGTTTAACACACCTAAAGTTGAAGATAACTTGCACAAGGTCGATATTTTTCTGTAATTGTTGTTTACATTTCTTGGATTATCTAATGTTTCTTGATTCGATGCAAGATTTAAAAGTTCTAAGAAGTCCATATTGGATGTGTGTATAATTCATAATTATACATTTTAATATGGAAGGATCATTCTCTGTTAAATTATCATGGTTTGCTGTGACCAGATACACATTATTTTGTAGATCTTACAAGATGTAAAATTTGAATAAGTAGGTATTTTTGTTAGTGGAGGCACCATGCAGCTGATCAAACTGTCATTCAGATTCAGTTCTTCTGGAGGGAGCTTTGCCTTCTCCCAGAGGCTGGTTTGGGGAAGAGAGTTATAGCTGATGGAGCCAATCAAATAACATTGATCTTTTACTTACGCCACTTCCCAGGTTCAAATTGCTGGTGTCCCAGAAACCTCAGGGTGAAGGAAAACTCTGGATAAGCTATTATGTGACCGACTAGTATCCAATGAGGTTTTTGGTATTGAACGTATGCTACTTTCAAGGTTCTTGACACAGTATGCATTTAGAAAGATTACCGTTGTTTGTTTTATTTGCAATTGTAGAGCTGCTGGCTCATGGAGCCAACCAAATGTCTTGTAACCTTAAATGATGCCAACCATATGACTTGTAACCTTTCATGATGCATTTGCATCTTTTTGGCATTGCTTAGCAAGGTACAAGGGCCAAAAATTATTAACGAACATACTTTGCCAAAATTGTGCGTGCTGTGGGTGAGAGCGATAACAGTATTATATAGCTCATATGGTTCTCATAGACCTGATTGTGAGTGGAATTGTTTTCTTAGCCTTTATTGGTTGATGCCTTTTCCTGCCCTCAAGCTTGTGGAGCATTTACTGTTCTCTTTTGAATATTTGATGTACATGTATTGTTTCCTTTCTTTATAATGGAAATCTTTTTCCTATATTAAGAAATGGGCTATGTCCATGGATTCCTCTGTCATGTATCAATTGATTTGTAGCTTGTGAATAGTGATAAATGTGCTGTAAGTTCAGCATTGTTCAACTTCCAACACAAATAGTTCATTTTGCAGGCAGAGGATGGTGCTGGTCTACCAGAGGAGATCCTTGATGAGTCAAACTTTGAAACTTCAGCAAAGATATATTTTGTTTATATTCGCTTCGATTTTCTTTGGACGCTCAACTATTTCGCATTGATAGTCTTGAATTTTCTTGAGGTGATTAGTTTATATTTTCTATTCTCATATCGATTGCTCTTTTAGAACTTTTAAAATAGGATTGCGAGAGACCAACTTAGTCAAGATAAAAGTGCTTTTCTGTGAATGGTGAGGATTTTTAGTTCTGAAATCTGGTTTCTCCTGTGTCCAAAACCTCTGCAGAAACCTTTGTGGTGCGGAAAATACAATGAACACTCTTGTAATGATAGAGATTTCTTTTACCTTGGTGAACTACCATACTTAAATGGTGTTGAATCTCTTATATACGAGGTATGGAATCTCATCATTCTTATATTTTTTTCTTTGAAGATTTATTCTATGAGGATGTTTTTCTCCCCACTTCTATTTGTCGACTTTTTATTAGCATTTCTACTCATAGACAAAAGCATTGAGTGGACAGTTTTTGTTGAATATTTTTGTTCATCTCCTAGAGAGAAATCGATGCCTTTAGCCACCATTTAAACTTTGAGCTATCTGACACTTGTGTTAATCTTTCATTTCAATGACGATGCCAGTTTTATGAGGGCCACATATATTAGAGCTCTCAGTTCTGCTAACTTTGGTCCCATAAATATGGTTAGGAGTGGTTGAGATAGGATGAAATGATATGAAAAATTTGCAACTATAGGAATTTTAAGTTTTCATTGCATTTGTCAAATGCTGTGGCCTGCAAATAGTGATCATTTCAACATATTGTACCAGCTGTTTTCTGATTCATCTAAGCTAATCACCGACGGAACTTTCTTTTGAGCATTTACATGTTATTATGTTAAGCAGTGATAAGAACGAACATGGGTGATCAGCTGAAATTTTTGCATTTCCTATAGCAGCTACGTGTCCATTGCCATCTATAGAATAAAAAGATTGTTTGGAGAATTTCAGTCTACAATCACTTTGCGATGTCTTGAAGTACGCAAACATTGTTGCAACTGCTTGCTTTAGATATAGTTGAATCATTCAGAATTCAACATAATATCTTGACGATTTCTATTCAGAGGACATTTGTTTGCCTCTTAATTATGAATGTACAACTCTTTAGTTCTCCAGATACTTGCCAAACTCGTAACACTTTTTTTTATACTGGTTCTGGTTGAATGCCAATATTTCTCCACTTTACTTTCTGCAATCGCAACTGTAGTCTTGAATAGTTAGTTTTATCTTTATGTTCTATGATGTACTGGAAACTTGAGCATCATATAACATGTCAAAGGTATGCTTGACAATTTTTTTTAGAAGGAACTCCGAAACCTAGCCTTATTCATCTCTAGATGTAGGATTTGTATGCTTATGATTAGTGCGTATTTTAATGATTTGTGGCTTTGAAGGTTTTGCCTTTCTTTCTGAATTTAATTTTCTTCTAATTTTCTGTCTTTTTGCAGGGCATAACTCTATTAGTACTATTTGTCCACATTTTATTTCCACTTGTGTATGAAGGTTCACATATTTACTGGAAGAAGTCCCTAAATAAATTACAGGTGTGTATGCTTCACTCTTTTCATGCTGCTGTGTGTGCTTGTTGCTTTTATGTCTCTCCTTGTTCACGAGTCTTTACTTTTGTTGGTCATATATGGGCCCACTGAAGGGGGTGTGAAGGGAAGGTTGTGTCCCTGTTATTAAAGATGATGAAGATGGCATAAAGCAGTTTTTGATTGGGCCAGCATAAACCACTGAGTCCACATATTTTTGACTTTTTCTTTTGGTGATTACAACTTTTTGTCACCCAAAGTACAAATGAGTCGAACTCACGCAGCATGTTTGTGTTTTGGCCATATGAATGAGCGCATGCCACACACCAGTAATTACCACAACGCGTTGTCTGGAAGTTCCAATTAGCTTTGACAATAGTGGAATGCACTCTCTAGGAATGATGTTTCTTTTAGTGCGTATCATCTGCTCCTCTCAGGATACACATTTCCTGAAACTCCAATGTGTTTGCTTTTATTTTAGATTCAGGAGTTACAATCCTCCCATCGAGCTTTGCACCTGAGTCTAGTGAAACATAACTGCTACAAAAAACTTTGAATGATCTACTGTACCACGATCCGTGCATCCTCATTTGGTGCATACATATTCTAGCATTGCTCTTCAGCCGCAAGATGTAGCAACTAGATTTTTGTGATGATGCCCCTTTATACTAATTATTTGATCTTGCCAAAGCCTGAGAATGTGAGGTTTAGTCTACAAATCACACCCGTGTCTTTGTGATGTAATAATCCATAAAGAGAAGAAATATGCACTTTTATATGGTAAGACTTAAGAGGCTTGATTAGTCCTCAAATGTTGCATTGACTGCTTATAGCGACTTCCTAGCTTTTGACAAATGTGCTTCACAAATTTATATGGTTTTACTAATGAGACTTCAGTAAAATAATCTGAGATTGATTCCTTTTCTATCATATTTACTTTCAAAAAGTCCCCAACTCTTAGAATTTTAAGATGTAGATGTTTTAATTTGCTTTGTGTATATCTTCAAAAGAGGTGCTGTGAACATTCTAATGCTTGTTTTGAAATCATTTTAAGCATTCCATCACCCAAGCCCTCATGGGCAATGGTAAGAGGCCACTGATCTCTGTTCCTCTTTTTCCTAGAGGCTCCTTCTGTATTTTGTTACAGTAAGCGTATCTTTTGAGGTTCAAACTTAATAATGTCAAAGTACCATTCTTAGCTGTGATGATCATAAGTGCACTAGGTTTGGCGCCACTTTGTCAGAAGAGTAGTGAGGGTAAAATCAATATTTATCTACTCAAAGCATAAGATACAGAGGAACGTAAACTGTGATTACTATCTTTTGTGTTTTCACTTTTCACGCCATATTTTCCTAACATCCAAGTGGTTGTTCATGTAAAACACGAGATGAAACTTAATTTTAAACCTTGAAACTAACCATCTTAAACTCAAAATGAACTCTCTCATATATCTACCAAGTTCTCCTACTCTTAACAATTTCAGTACTCTCATGAAGGGATTTTGGTTGATAAACCTTTTCTTTTTCCCTCCCTTGAAAACTAATAGTAAGAGATTTTGAAGAGGGTAAATAGATGCTTAGTTCTAGCATTTCTCGCTGTATATATTTGGATATCAAAAGCTCATCCTGAAGTGCCCTTCTTTGCTTGGGCGGCTATGAAAGGGAGATCCCAAAAGAGGATGTTCTGAGAGAAGAAATTTAAGCATTGCTGGTTTTAAATAATTGTAGTTTCTCTCTTAAGGAGAAATAGTTTGTTATTATACTCTTATATCATTAGTTTTTTTTTTGGCACTTACCTTTAGCCTTTTAGAATGAGCCCTTGTTTTGTAAAAGATGCTGTTGTAGCAAGGAAAAAAGGATGAAGGAAGGTTGGGTTTCTTAACTGTGGAAGAAGGTTCCATCGAAAATTTGGTTGTTTACTTGGAAGGAAAGAAACCAATGGATTTTTCAGGAGCTAGCCTGCTATCATCAAGCTTTCAAATGCTGTTTTAGAAGTTTTTGCATAACTGGAATCGATTTATACTCAAGTTCAGGTTCTTGGTCATCGACCTACCTTTTTCCCATGGGTGACTCCTCATCGGTGTCTTTCTAATCTCTCTCCCTATTACTTATAGTAACGAAGCACATGCGTATCAGTGCCATTGAACATGCTATAGATATATATTTCAACAAAACCTTTTCGCATGATGCTCCTTTTCAGCTAACTTGCTAACATTTACTCCCTTTGTCCTATTCTATTTTCTTCATTGGGGTAAGTTATTTTTTCAATATTTGGGTTAGTGATGTTGATAGAAGACAACATTGGTGGGACCAAATGTAGTGAATGTGAGAGTAAAGTGCTGGACCCTCAGTCTTTTGTAGTATGGGGAAATCTGTTAGGGAGTAGGGATGTTTCAAAGAGGAAAATGGGTCAAACAGAAAGAGACGGAGGAAGTATATAATTTTCAGCAATTACATATATTATACACAAGACATTTTGAATTGCTTAAATTTTAGGATTAATTGATAAGAATAATACCACCTTTATCCGATCTTCTGAAAATGGTCCCAACTTTTCATAATATGAGAATAAGCCCAACTTTGGGGGTATATCTGCTCAAAATAGGTCACTACCATGCAGGTTAAATATCTTAATTAGATAATTAAGAACTAATTTAATAATTTAATACCCTAATTATGTAATTAAACACCTAAAATTAATTGTTTAATTAACTGGAAAAAAAACCAAAGCACCACCCCCTTCCCCCTCCCCTCCCACCACCACCCCTCCTTCATCCCCGAGAAAACATCTCACCTCATCAAACACAGCTGACAACTTCAGAGAAAGAAGAAGAGAGCAGTAAGTTTTCCCATGGCTTCCTCTACTGTACTGTTGTCCCTGTTCTTTCTTTCAATGTTTTCCCCAACATCCCAACAATTACTTCTCCCTCTAACTCACTCTCTCTCTAAAACCCAAACCCAATTCACTTCTTCCCACCACCTCTTAAAATCCACCACCGCAATCTCCGCTACGTGCCACCGTCGCCACTCAAACAAACAAGTCTCCCTCCCTCTCTCACCTGGCAGTGATTACATCCTCACCTTACCCTCAACTCTCAAACTCTCTCTGTTTGGTTCCCCTGGAAGCGACGTCGTTTGGTTTCCCTGTTCTCCCCTTGAATGCATCCTCTGTGATGGTAAGTACCCTCCTGTTACTCTCTCCTCTCTCAACGTCTCTAATCTTCTCTCCTCTCCTGCAAGTCACGTGCTTGCTCCGCCGCCCACTCCTCCGTATCCTCCTTCGACCTCTTGATGAGATTGAAGCTTGATTGTGCAACTTCACAAAGAGAATCTCTCCAGAGTCGAATTGGGTGAGGATATATCGAGTGGTGGGAGTTGTAAAGGGCATAGAATGGTGAGGGCGACGAGAGGGGTGAGTGAACCGAAGGTTCTTGGTATTTTGAGATCAAAGTGGTTAGTTTAGGAGAGAGTGGCCATACGAGCTCCGGTGGGTTATGAAGGGTGATTGGGGATCGGTTAGTTTATATTGGGGTATGGGATGGGTTTTTAGTGGGTGGAGTAGAAATTTGTGGTGGTGGTGTGGGACTTTAAGTTCTAGGGCAGTGGGTGGGTGGGACATCGAGTGGTGGTGGCGGTGGGATGGGTCAGTTAGGTTGTGTTTTGGTGGATTGAAGTGGTGGAGAGAGAAAGCTCTTGAATTTGTTGAGACTTTGATGGGTTTAGGTTGACGGTAAAAGACTTAGAAAAAGGACTTAATTAATCAAATATAACCTGTTCAACAGGTTTTAGGTAAAAAGGACCAATGTAAGAAGATGAGGTATCAAGGTGGAAGTATTTTGAGATTATCGAAAGTTGGAATTGTTTTGAGCAGAGCGCCAAAAGTGGGATTATTAGAATCAATTTTTCCTAAATTTTATTAAATAGCAAATATATCACTCTAAATTGTTGTATGTGCTTAGGTATTCTCAATACAGGAAGAAGTTGATTCAATCTTATGTGTATAGAAATTATTCAAGTTTGGTAATAAGACAATAACTGCATGCTTCCAGTATACACATTTGTACCAGAATTAAACTTGATTCTGTCAAAGCAAACAAACAACGATCCCCAGTTTACTCTGTTTATCTTCTTTCATATTTTTCTACAATAAGCGTAATTTCAGTTTCCCCTAATGCTGCATCAATTATTTTGGTGGTCTACATAAAGCTAGCAGCTGGATCACATGACAAGTAAAGAAATAACATCTACCTATTAGAAACAATAGAAACAAATGTTGCAAATAATGAGGATCTGTAGAAGTGAGTGGCCAGATAAGATCTTCCTAGCACTTCAATATACAGTTTCCTAAAAATAAATTATTGGTCATTAGAAGAACAGAGTATTCACGGTAATACTTTTGAGATACGTAGAAGAATTGGTTGTTTATGGGAATTAATCGGACAATTGTTTGTGAAATTTCTTTGTCTAAACTCTAGAAAAATTTACTACAGTAATTCTCGAGAAAAGCAAGACAAAAGATTAATCAATTAATATAATACATATGGCACATAATCTCTATGTATAGAAAATGATGGGTAAAGGACTAAGATATACTCAATTTATTAAAATATATCTGATTAATCAGGTTATATCTGTCAAACATAACCAAACAAACATTTTGACAACATAATTTGTATCAATACATCAGTTCGCTTGCCCCACCACCTCCACCCAACTGGGCGTGAAAGCATTATCAAGTAACTGAATAAAACTGAAGCTTTGAGATTCCTGCTGACCGGGCGAACCTCTTTTTGCTCCAAAACAACTTCCTTTCATCTAGATACATATGCCACTGTTGAAGTAATCTCTCTAATGTAATCAAACTTTAATACTCCTCAAACACCAAATGTTTCTTATACTCCATATACACTATAAACACATTTAATTACACATTTGCCAATACAAAGTGGATTTTCGTTGCTTATGATAAAAAATGGGGACTTAAGTAATTAATTATACTTATTTTTTCTCCTTAAGGTAAATAAAATTGAAAGTGCTTTACGATCAAATAAGACAGTCTCCAATTTATTCGCTGAATCTTTATTCCTGGCTGAACAAGATCCGATAAATTAAGTAGTAGCTATATAGACAACTTCATACTATGAGATTGATACAATATGTGCTTTAGCTTCTTGTTCATACTTCCAAAACATCTATGTCCCCTCTGGAGTTCCAAAACATGTTTGTGGTCTTCTGTAAGCTTCTAATTTATCCTGTAGAGTATTAAGATATGTTTCAAATGGAATGTTTCACACTCTCATGAACTGAGACTGTACTCTTTTCTTATTGTTTTCAGGTTTTTCTCCTCATTGTCCTGGCGGTGGATATAATATTATTTGCGCTCTATCTGTCGCCTTTGGCTTTCAGTTCTCTTCCTTTCAGGATTGCTCCATATATACGGGTCCTCTTTTTCATTCTTTATATTAGGTATGATTTGCGTTGCACAGCCACTGAATTTGCCTTCCTTTATTGTCATTGCACAATTATGTAACATAAATGAATATAGGTCTACAACTATATGAACTTGAAATTGGTGCTGGGAACTTCACAGAATGTTGCATGCCTATTGCATTATTTCAGCCCATAGAAATTTCTAAAATGAAAAAAATGTAATATTTGCTGGCTGAAACTTTTTCTAGGATTGAGTGAAAAATAGGGCATTGTGTATTAACTATATGTATCTTAACCTAATAGTATTTCATGTTTTGATCTGAATTTGCTTCCCTAGTCAAACTTGATGGTATGCAACCTCTAATATTCTAGGGATTGATAGCCCTTGCATGTCACCCAAAGTAAAGGAAAAAAAGTTGAGACTGGACGATAACAGCTTTATAATTATTTGTCATGGTGATCTGGAATTTGTTTCCTTGAGAGTCGGATTCTGTCAACTAAATTCTGATCCTTTTCATTTTACATGTTTGTAGGGAATTAAGAAGAAGTGTTATTGTCCTTGTTGGGATGCTTCCTACTTATCTCAATGTCTGGGTTAGTGATGCATCATCTGGGTTTTCTGCTTGTTTTGTTTCTTTGGATGTTCTGATCATCTAATATTCTATCAATAGCTTGTAGCTAATATAAATAAAGTATAGCTATCATTCATTATTGGTTTCTTTTGATCAAAACCACCCTTAGCTAAAGGCATTATTCCAGAAAAACCTGCAACTGAAAAATAAAAGAACCACCCCCATCTTGCTAATTATACCACAACCCCATATCATTAGTAATGCAACTAACTACTTCGTTTTTATTTACGTGCAAATTACTAACTGTATCCTACCATCCGACTACTAACTCTTAGTGTATCACAATTATCCCACAGTCCCGACAACCACTAAACAAATTCTGCAATGGCATGCCTCCCCATTCACCTGTAACCCTTTAGCTTGTTACAGTCTTACCACTATTAAAACTGCAAGAGTAACGGCCTCATCACACCCAGCGAAATCAAACGAAAGCCACCCCACCCAACCACAACCACCAAAAAACTTAAGATCTAAAAGTACGAGGATTCAAGGTAAAGGAGTGTTAAAACTTCTAGCATGTTTCATGGCTATCGTGATAAATTTGGATCGTAAACAAGGCACCAAGTTTGGAGTTTTCATGGTTGAAGTGGACCAATAAAGCTGCTAGTGTTGTGAAGATATCAACTGAAGGAGATTGCTAATCATAAAATTATATCAATCCATGTAAATGTATGAAATATATAATTAGAATTGTTTGGGAAACTTACCTTGAGTTTCCTTGGCAGCCATGAGAGAAATACCGATTATATCTCTTCAAATACCCAATTGTTATGTGTGGCAAAGAACCTTCCCAGTGCTATGTTTTGTTTTTGCTTTTGTGTGATACCCATTTGGATCTCCATAGATGGGATATAAAGACCCAAAGTGTAACAGTGGGGGAAGATACAGAGTTTCAAGTTTCAACCTTAATTACCTTTGATTGCTCTCCCTTATTCACCCATTAAAAACTTAAAACTTTATGAGCCTAACTACACAAACATGCACTAGTGGCCATAACCTATGTCTGATAATTAACTTAAGTGCAATATTTCTAATCTGACCCGTCACCAAAATTAGTGATATTGCTCTCATATCTACACAATAATTATTTCATGACAATTACAACTTTAAGCCAAATTAAATTATCTATGGACCACTTTAGTTAGCTTATTTATAAGATGATTATCACATTTTAATTAGTAACATATGTGGCCCTATAATATTTATTCTAAAAATCTCCCAGTGGGCCAAATATGCATCCTAATAAAATGTGTTGTTCCTTATGAGCTCAAAATTTTAATCATCATAAACTTTGCATATCCGCAACAATCTTGTCCATTAGCCACATCAATATAGGACCATTGCAGTTTTGTTATTTCAATAATAACTTTACCACCAATGATTAGTGATACTGATGCAACCAAATGACATAGATCAATCATGAAATGTGTAGCATGAAGATCACATGAAGGTGGTCTGTGCATGTCGATTTTCAATTGGCCCTTCCACACTTTAATGAACCATAGATAACTTAATTGTTCAGACCACGTTTTTACATATAGAAACTGAATACTCAACTTTATTTCTGATAAGAAAAATACAAAATAACCATATGCATATTGTCTAACATAGAACCTTTGGAACTCATTTGACAAACTCCCAAGACTCTTGAAACTCTAAGACTCCCAAGTGAGCAGTGTGCTTATGGAAAACCTTTGGAGGGAGACCTTTTGTTCAAGGATCTGCTAACATGGAGTGTGTCCCTATATGTTCTATAGAAATCTCTTTATTCTCAACTCTTCCCTTAACAACTCGATACTTAACCTTGATGTTATTGGAATAAAGCACTGCAGACTTGTTGTCACAAAATATCTTAATTGGCCTCTCAACCTCATTGACAATTTGCAGCCTTGCTACAAAATTAAGTAGCCATATTCCATGGTTTGATGCCTCGAAACATGCTATGAATTCTGCTTCCATGGTAGAAGTAGCTATTATATTCTGCTTAGCACTTCTCCAAGATATGGCACCACCACCTGCTAGTAGATAAACATATCCAGAAGTAGATCTACTAGAATCTCTGTATCCCGCAAAATCAGAGTAGGAGAATCTAATGATCTCCAAATTGTCTGATCTCTTGTAAGTGAGCATATAATCTTTTGTTCTCTTCAAGTATCTCATAACCCTTTTGGCTACTTTCCAATGATCCATACCTGGATAGCTAAGATATCTACCCAAAACTCTAAGGATGTATACTATATCTGGACGCGTACAAACTTGGGCATACGTTAGACTCCCATGCATAGGGAATCTTTTACATCTCTTGAATTTCCAGATTAGTTTTAGGGCACTGGTTAAGACTAAATTTGTCTCCCTTAGGGATAGGGGTATCTCGTCCTACATGACAAATCTTTTATACTTTCTCCGTTTTAAATTACTCGCTACACTTTGAAAATTCCACTATTCATCTATGAGGTTTGACCATGCATTATTTACTATTAGATAAAATTAAATGTTATAATGTATATGTCGCTGGATTCGTCTCAATGTATATTTTCATAAAATCAAATTTTAATACTTTACTCTAATGCACAATTAAATATATATATAGTCAAAGTAGTGCATCGGCAAACGTAAAAGTCAAAGTGTAGCGAGTAAAAAGAAATGGAGGAAGTAGATTTTATCGATATAGTTCCTTTGTGATAACCTTAGAATACTTTGTGATCTCTCACGTAGTATCTTAATTCCTAACACAAAAGAGGCCTCGCCAAGATCTTTCATTTCAAAGTGTTTTGATAGAAATTTCTTGGTTTCATGAAGCATACCTATATCATTTGTGGCAAGCAAAATATCATCAACATATAAGTCCAAGAAAGTCATTTTGCTCCCACTGAACTTATGATACACACAATCATCTTCATCATTTTTCTCAAAACCAAATGAGAGAATGACGTTATGAAACTTGTGGTAGCATTGCCGAGACGCCTGTTTTAGGCCATAGATGGATTTACTCAATTTGCAAACCATTTATTTGGATCTCTAATACAAAATTTTCTGGTTGCACCATGTAGATTGTTTCATCAATGTCGCCATTGAGAACCCTGTTTTCACGTCCACCTGATGAAGCTCTAAATCAAACTGCGCAACAAGAGCCATGATTGTCCTAAAGGAGTCCTTCGACGAAACTAGAGAAAAGGTCTCTTTATAGTCAATCCCTTTCTTCTGATTATAACCTTTAGCTACAAGACGAGCGTTATATCTCTCCACATTACCTTTAGAATCCCTTTTGGTTTTAAAAATTCATTTACAACCAATAGGTTTTATACCTTTAGGTAATGGAACAAGTTCCCAAACTTTGTTATCTTGCATAAATTTATACTCTTCATTCATTGCTATGATCCACTTTTGTGAATTAGAACTTTCCATGGCTTCACGGAAGTTGATAGGATCATCTTCCACCAAACCACTATCTTCCTCATGTTCATGGAGAAATACAATATAATCATCTGAAATTGCACTTCTCCTTTCTCTAGTGGATGTGGATCGTCGCAAAGGCAATTGTTCTTGCTCTACGTGCTCTTGAGGATGGTGAGTTTGCTCATTATGACCAACATCTTCAATTTGGTTAGGAGAAGTTACAACATTGTCTTGTTGAGGTTCTCCATTAGTTTCATAAGTAACATCTCCATGAAGCGGTTATGAAATTATGACCGTTTCTTCCTCAAAGACAATGCCTCTAGACTTATTTTTCCCCCCAAACTCGACATCCTCAAAAAATGTTGCAGTTCCCGTCTCAAAAATTGTGTTTTCCTTGGGATAAAAAAACCTATAGCCCCTAGATCGTTCTGAATATCCAATAAAGTAGCTGCTTATAGTCCTAGGGTCCAATTTCTTTTCATGTGGCCTATAAGGCCACGCCTCAGCTAGACAACCCCACACACGAAAGTGCTTTAGACTAGGTTTTATTCTCGTCCAAAGCTCATAAGGTGTTTTAGCAATTAGCTGAGTTGCTTTAGTTGGTACTCGATTCATAATGTAAGTCAGAGTCTTTAATGCCTCACCCAAGAGTGACTCATGTAAGATTGAATGACAAATTATACTTCTTACCATATCTTTAAGGGTTCTGTTTCGCCTTTGAGCTACACCATTCATTTTAGGTGAACCTGGCATGGTGTATTGAGGGACGATGCCACATTCCTCTAGGTATTTGGCAAAAGGTCCTGGACGTTGTTCACCTGAATCGTTATATCTACCGTAATATTCACCAAAACGGTCGAATTTGACTTTCTTAATGCGCTTGTTGAGCTGATTTTCAACTTCACCCTTATATGATTTGAACACATCCAAAACTTAGAGATTTTTCATGTTTAAGAAATAAATATGCATATCTAGAGTAATCGTCTATGAATGACACAAAATATTGTTGACCATTCCATGAAGAAGTAGGAAATGGTCCACAAATATCCGTGTGTATGAATTCTAAGACATCCGCATCTCTATATGCACCGAATTTCTTATGTATGGTTTGTTTTCCTTTAAATGCACTCAACACAAACATTGAAATCTGGAGAATCAATAAAATCAAGTATGCCAATAGACACGAGTCGTTCAACACTGTTTTTAGAGATGTGTCCTAATCGCTGCCATAATGCCCCTGATTGTGCATCATCAATTTTCCGCTTAGTTTCTCGGAATTCAACATTCAAATTTTCATGACAAGAAACTATTGTATCAAGCATATAAAGATTGTCATAAACCATAAACGAACCAGTTCCTACCAAATTTGAATTCAAAGACAAAGTAACTTGATAGTTCCCAAAAGAACAATAATAACCCAACTTGTCCAAATAGGAAACAGAAACCAAGTTCCGCCTAAAAGACGTTACAATAAAAGTGTCTTTTAAATCCAAATAGAAACCAGAAGACAATAACAATCTAAAATGCCCAATAGCTTTAACCTTCATCGACTTGCCATCTCTCACATAGATGCATCTCTCAACATCATCTAGCGCGGTGGCACAGATGCATTGTAATACTGATGTTAGAAGTTGCACCGGAATCTAACCACCAAGTGTTTCTAGGTACCGAAGCTAAATTGTTCTCACAACAAACCAAAGTAAGAATCATATCCTTTTTAACCTTCAAGGCTTGATATTTGGTACAATCCTTCTTCATATGCCCAAACTTTTTACAGAAGAAACAAGTGGTTTCACCTTCCTTTTGTTTCTTTTGAATTGGGCCTTTAGCAACTTCATTCTTATAAGCACCATTTTTCCTCTTTTTGCCCTTTTCTTCAGAGGTGCTTGCCAAGTGAGTACTTGTTTCAACCTCTCTTCCTCTTGAACACAAAATGAAATGAGCTCATTAAGAGACCACTTCTACTTTTGACAGTTGTAACTGACCTTAAATGATTCACAACTGTTGTTTGGAAGAGAGTTGAAGACTAAATGCACGGGAATATCTTTCGATATCTCGATCTTTAGGACCTTGAGCCTTGAAACAATGTGAGCCATTTCCATAATGTACTCCCTTATATTGCCTTTATACTCTTTGGAAGTTAAGCTTCTCAATAGTATGCTTATTTCCGCATTATCGCTTTTTGCAAAGCGCTTTTCAATTTCGGTAAGCAAATCCTTGGCACTAGTAACCTCGTCGGATAATGCACCCCTAAACGTTTATGGTATGCCACTCTTAATGATCATAAGACTTATGCGATTCGAGCGATTTCACTTCCCAAAATATTTCGTCTCAACAAGAGAACTAGTGTCCGTAAGAGAAGGGGGGTCTACTCTTAAAGCAAGGTCTAGATCCATGCAACCCAAAATTATCTGAACATTGTTCCTTCCATTCCTTAAAGTTAGTGCCATAAAGGACTGAAATTGAATTCAGATTAGTAGGTAAGGTAGTAAAATTAGCTGTAAAGAGATCAAGGCAACAAATATAAATATATACTCACAATAAACTAAAATTTAATCTTACTAGATTTCAAATCTCTATTATATAAGGGAAGGGAGGAGGAAGATGGTGTCCCCCCTCTGAAAATACTAAATTAGCCTCAATGATCTAATGGAATGAAAAAAATTACAAAAGAAAACAATTTAAGAATCATTTCTCATTTCAACTTGCCATTCTAAACAAGTTATAAATGGTATATGCATCAAATATTTCAATCAAAAAATTATGTGGACAAAATATGTTGACATTTTTTTTATAAGAGAAGATGATATACATAACGTCCACATGAAAAGTCTGAAACACTCACTACCTTTGATACTCTTTAATTCAGTCAAACCAACTCATTATGTCTATTCTTTTTGTTCAAAATTCATTCACAAAAATTTAATATTAAAAATTACTTACAACCTTTATCAGTTTTTCACATTAGTGAATTAATATATCTAAATTCATCTAACTCTTAATCTTTCACATTTTAAGTGTAATTATAGCTATAATATGGATGGAGTATATAATAGAATAACAAGTTTTGAAATTAACGTACGCATCGTGTGCATATAAGTCTAGTATTAGAATAACCCATGTACCCATCACAAGATACTAAATGCAGTATTAATATTGAGTCTTTGGACAAAAATTATTAACTGCTAGCGGTACTCTTGTTATAATGAACAAACACTAACAATAATGTATATAAAAAAAACCCACCTTTGGGTTGGTTTATCAGTCACATATTTATCCTTACAATCTTTACATGTTTATCATCACAAGTGTATATATATTATAATGTGGCCAAATATTTACCTTCCTTTGGGTTGGCTAATACTCGCATAGATATACATACACTTGTCATCTAACATATTTTTATCAGCAATTTACACAGTAGGGATCACTTTGGTGATATTTTGTTTTAATTAACCCAATTGAAAATATAAAACTTCTGTTATTTGAATTTTTGTATGGATACTGCTATTATTTGAAAGTTGTAATTAAATAGTCTTAATATATACTACTATTAGCAAGTATTAACCCTATACAAACGACATCCAAAGCAGAATATAGAAAAACAAAGTCATCAAGTACTCCACCATTATACAAGAAAGATGACAGGATGCAAAAAATATTAAAACATAGTACAACAAAATTTTCTCTTTCATCCTTTTTTTTATTTATAAATAAACAAAAGGTGGGGCCAAAAATTAAAAATATAAGAAGGAGAAAGCAACTTGTAGTACATCAAACAAAAAAAGGTTTAGAGAGATTTCACATACCACAAAGACACAAAAATCCCTCATTTCAAATCGAATTTCCAATAGCATGCCATCGAAACTCAAGAAAAATAAAACGACATATGTGAAGCAGAACCTCAAAACATTGACATCTCACATCCGAAAATCAATAGGAAACTACTTTTAACGCGATAAAAAAACAGTAGATAACTTAATCGCTAAAAAAATTGCAACAAAATTATACGAAAAACAAAATTCACGTTTTTCGCTATTACAACTCTAACATAATTCATGAATCCAACATGGTCGGCTCTAATACCAACTGAAGGAGATTGCTAACCATAAAATTATACCAATCCATGTAAATCCATGAAATATATTAATTAGAATTGTTTCGGAAACTCACCTCTAGAGAAATACCGATTCTATCTCTTCAAATACCCAATTGTTATGTCTGGCAAAGAACCTTCCAGTGCTATATTTTGTTTTTGCTTTTGTGTGATGCCCATTTGGATCTCCATAGATGGGATATAAAGACCCAAAGTGTAACGGTTGGGGAAGATAGAGAGTTTCAACCTTAATTACCTTTCATTGCTCTCCCTTATTCACCCATCAAAAACTTAAAACTTTATGAGCATAACTAAACAAACATGCACGGGGGCCATAACCTTTGTTTGATAATTAACTTAAGTGCAATATTTCTTAAACTTATAAAAAAAAGTGCAATATTTCTAATTTGACCCATCACCAAAATTAGTGATATTGCTATGATATCTACACAATAATTATTTTATGACAATTACAACTTTTAGCCAAATTAAATTATTTATGGACTATTATAGTTAGCTTATTTATATGATGATTATCACATCTTAATTAGTAATATATGTGGCCCTACATCAACAATCATAGAATGGCTACAACAGTAGGCATGAAGGTGGTAGTGGAGGGGATGCTGAGGAATGTTTACGTTCCAGTGCTTCGGTTATGAGGTGAAGAGCAAATCTAGCGAGAAATATTGTGGGAGAAGGGTGTGGGGTTGAGAGAGCAGAAGGAGGATGTGGGGTTGAGAGAGCAGAAGGAGGGTGTTGAGAGTGCCTAATGGGAGAAGGGGAGTCAGGTTGAGATTTGAGAGAATCGAATGGAAAAGAAATCCATGATATTGTTATCTGACATACATTATTGATGATATAGGGTGGTCCTGGGAATGTTAAGGATATGTAACTGTTTTTTTTTTATGACTTTAGTTGGAGTGGATTTGATATCCTTTTTATGGAAGATTAGCTAATAACAATATGAACTATCATTTGATATGTGGAAGATAATACGAACTATCTCTATTATATATGGCAACAGGGGTGAGACACAAAAAAATAGAAGAAAGAAAAAAAAATAAAAAAAGGGATGTAACTACCTAATTAATTTTAAAAAATAAAAAGACAAAAAGGGCACAATAAGAAGAAAACAAGGAATATTTACAATACAATGAGTTACTTCCCTCTCAACTAAATTTTTGAAAAAAATATAAAAATCCCTGATTTAATAGATGTAATTAGCAATTAATTTAATTTTCTACATGTTTTTTCACGCATCGCGTGCATATAAGGCTAGTACTATTGAACCGAAACGACCTTACTTTTGTAAAATGATAGAGGGGGTCATAGCCAGCGGAAGCCGGAATGTTCTAGAATATTCCGTCAAAAAGTATTGAAATTGTTTAAAACCTAATTTAAAATTTCAAATTTATGAAATACTTATAAATAAAATAATTGAAGGTTCTGAATTTTTATCAATACAAGTATTTCAATATATTAAATTCTGAAAACATAAAGTTATAAATATTAATTATTTTGATAATTTTTTTTAAAATGTAAAATTTAGGATTTAAGCTTTGTAGATAATTTATTTATTTTTCTGTAAAATTGATTTTTCTTTTTTGCATTTTTCAGAATATGAAATTTGAATTTTATTTATGGTGTAAAAAACAAGGCCGCATCGTATCGTATCGCCTGTGTCGTAAAAGTTTTTAAATCTACCGAACTGATATTACCCGCATCGTAAAGGTGTAAAAAAACCGCATTTTAGGCAGGTTCTAGGGATATCTCATGGCTTAAGCCGATATTTGGCGGTACGACAACCGCATCATCCCCGTTCCCGCATCACCGCAACCGTTACCGCGATCGTGACCGAAACCGCATTTTCGAACTATGATTTTATTATAAGTTTGCTGATAATTTTCAATATTAGATTTAGAAATTTATGGTTCTGTTTTGAATTTTCAGTAATATAGAGTTTTAAAATTTATCTCTTATTTTCCAAATATATTTTTTTTCCGTTTTTTATTTTTTTCTAAATTTTGGTGAGCATAATCTTCCTGGAATGATCCGAAAATGGTGACCCTTGTATTATTTTGCACAACTAGGTGTGAAGTTGGTATTGTTTAAAGAAAACCATATCTTATTACGTTGCACATGTTGGTGATAGTTCATATTATTTTTGGCCTATTTTGTTTTGCTTTATCATCACTAGTCTATTCTCATTAACTTATATATTAATTAACGCAGGCACTTACCCTTCTATTTCTCTTGTTCTCAAGCTGGATAGCTTATGTCATGTTTGAAGATACCAGACAGGGGGCAGAAGTTTTTACGTCATATGGTACTACATTGTATCAGATGTTTGTTCTATTTACTACTTCCAACAATCCTGATGTGTGGATTCCTGCATACAAGTAAGATTGACTTCTGAGAATGGTTAGCTTCTATGTATTCAGGTGTCACGTAATGACTAGTATCTTTGATGTTGCTGCCTTTTTCGACATGTGAAGATATAAGCTGTCTTAATATTTTGATTATTGGGTTGTTCTTGTGTGCCCTTGAATGATTGAAATTCTTTGGGTGCATCAGTGCATTTTGCATTACACTGATTCTACCCAATGAGTTTATAAACTTTTGTAGGACAAGTATCAGGGGCTTGTACGTTATAATATACTTCCTCCATTTTTTTTACTTGCACCATTTCCCACTTTTGGCAATTCCCTATTACTTGCATCATTTCTATTTTTGGCAATATTCTCTCTTTCTCTCTCCTAGCACATGAGTTACTTTTTTATCTCTTTGTATCTCTCTCCTCTCCTTGGTCCTTGTCCAAATACAAATGATGCAAGTATATAAAGGGAGGAAGTACAAAATAGAAGTAGACTTCTGATATTTGGATTGTCGTCCCCATATCCTGACATTTTTATATTTGTCATTTCCCATCCCCACCTCCGTGAAACCTATAAGTATTAATTAGTTGAATTATAAACTAAAAGGGTTTTGGTTCAATGAAGTTTCAAAAACCCCGTGTCATATAGAGTTCTTTTAGATTTGGTTATCTAATCTTTGCATGTTGGCTTGTGATGATTGATCTGTTTTCTGTCTGTTTCTAGCATCGCAACAAGGGCTTTGAGAAATATATTTTCATCTTCTTCTCTTAGTATGTATGAACATATCACTTTTATTGCATTTAATTTTGTTTTCTACCTCAGGGTTTCGCGTTGGTATTCCCTGTTCTTTGTTCTATACATCTTACTGGGTGTCTACTTCGTCACAAACTTGATTCTTGCCGTTGTGTATGACAGCTTTAAAAGTGAGGTGTGTTAACCTGCTTCCCATGTCTCAATCTGCATAAACATTTATCCGTTTATGAAATAAATGAATAATTTCTGTAATATTTTATATTTACTTCTTTTATTACAGCTTGCAAAACAAGTTTTTGAGATGGACAATATGAGGAAAAATATTTTGCTCAAGGCCTTCAATCTGATGGATAGATATGTAAGTTTCATAATTGTGGTTTCTCCATTTGAATGGGTTTGTAGATTATGTTACTCAAACTATATGATACAGGTATGTGTCCAAGTGTCAGACTCGATTATTCTATAAAAAGTTCCATATTTTTGGTGAAATAAATGTAATTGTCATCCGTATTCATGCCGAAGTGTCAATAATCCAACAAGGTACTTCCGAGAGACATAGCATTTAAACACCATATATATCCAAGCTTTTTCAGTCTCCTCCCTTTCTTTTTAAATATGTTTGTGTTGAGGATAATGTAGTTATCCTAGTTGATAGAATATCACATATGATATTATTATGATAATAGAAGTCTAGTATTAGGAGATATGATTGAAGTTAACAACATAGAATTAGGAGATATAGATTATCTATTGTACAACATAGTTGGATATATTTTAGAAGTGTTTAGTAAGGTTTCCCAAATCTTGTAGTATAAATACGTGATTGATTAATGAGAAAAGGTGTGACCAATATTGAGATTGGTAGAGATACTTAACATGGTATCAATAGCCTAGGGAGATTTTAGGGACCACCTTCACAAGATGTAGATGGATGAAGAAAAAAAACTTATGAGAAAGTGTGAATTATTTTTTTTTTTGAAGAAATTAATACTTAGAGGATGATAACCATAATTATGAAGAAGACATTGATGATAGTGACATGCTGATGAAATATCAGATCCCCGTTTAACATGGTATCAGTGCTCAGGTTGGGGTTGGATTGATCTGGTCCACGATTATGGACAACTCACATGTGAGGGGATTGTTGATCCCATGAACAAACCGACATATGAGTGGAAGTGTTGTCCCACAATTAATGAATTTGGAATTAAGGGGAGTGTTGGGATCCCACATTGAAGAAATATATGAGTTGTGTCCACTTTATAAGGCTAAAGGGGATACTCCCCTTATTGCCATATGGATTTAAGTTGGAACCTCCTTGGTCTTGTAAAGTGGATTTGCACTCCTCCGTGGTGCGGGCGCGGCGCAGCCTGTTTGATAGTTTGAAATAATAATGAAAAGTTAACATAGCTTTTGGACACAAGGCTAGTAAGCTGGCCAATAAAGCTGACCTAATGTTTCAAGTGGTGTTGCTGTTAAGCTATCCTTCCCTGTCTGGCTGCTATTGTCTGTCATGATATCATCTTCAATTCTGGGTTCTGTGTTGTTCTTGATATTGAGCAGTGGTAGATCAGGGCTTTTTAAAAATTAGAACTGGGTGGGCTACCTGGAGAAACTTTTCTGGTTAGTTGGAGGTCTTTGCTCCTAGAAGAATGTGACTAATTATGCCTGATAAGATGATATATGATACTGGCATTCTATAAGATGTTGTTTGTCATATTGGGATCGTTTTTCCAAATATCTCCACTTCGCGTCTCTATCATTTTACCTCGTCTTTGCATAATGTTAATAAATGGGACTAACTTGTCATAAAGTATGCACAGATGTGGCTGTCCAGACCGGGTAATCCACATAGCTCTTACTAGAAAAATGCTACTTGTCACGGTGAGAATTTGCACGAAAAAGTATATAATTGAGTTTAATTGCACATTTAGCAAGAGTAAGGGGACCAAATTGCTCGAATTACATAAGGGGGTGATTGCACGATGTTGGCTTTTTTGGGCCATTGAGAGAGATGAGAGAAATCATGGGTCTCATCGAGAAATTACCTCTTTTTGGCCATGGATAGAGATGAGAGAAACCATGGATCCCATCGAGAAATGACCTCTTTGGGCCATAGAGAAAGAACACAATTGATCTTGAAATTGATCTCTATGGATCAATGAAGATGGACCACTTTGGGTCACAAAATGCACCACTATGGGTTGCAAAAAAAAAACACCTCTATGGGTCACAAAATGACCTCAAAGGGTCAGACTAATGACTTTAATGTCCTGATCTAGTTCATATGATCGTTGAGCAAGGGACTCAATGTCCTGCCAACAGAGATGAACTTGTTATTCCGCAGCAGCAGCTTATCACAGCTGATTGGCAAATTCAGAGTGGCAAATTCAGAGTGTATGGATTCCATCCATTGCTCATTGAAATATCAAGCAAAATTACTTTCAAATCCATAATTTGAGGAAGATGCATGGTGAACATGATGTTCTGGAATCATAAAGACATTTCCAGCAGCAGAAGAATGAACATAATCTTGTAGTACCATTCCATGGAGAAACACCAACCAATGCTGCCTTGGAATTCACAAATTCCGAAAAAGTTCCAGATTTAGAACACAACTGATAATCAACAATTCACCAAAATTGTAAATCAAAACATCAATAAACAGGATCATTTTAACACTCAATTCAACCAATTATCACCTCAAACATCCACACACCAACTGAAGTAATTGTCCCCCATGCGACGAAACACCAGATTGGCAACCAAAATTCACCTCAAAACTTCAAACACGCCACCAGAAACTCTGAAAACAAAATATGTGATGAATGAACTTTTGCTGAAATCTTCTCTTCAAATTGGTCACTAATTTCTCCAGATTCGTAAACAAATCTGAATCCACAAGCCTTCACTTGAATTTCCGAATTCAAAATTCACTTTTGTTTTGCCAAGGAATTTCGCAACAAGTTGCGATTCAGACACAAATTTCTCAAATTGAGAAGAACAAGAAAAAGGTCTGAAATTAGGTCATATTTTTGATTGGAAAATCGAAATCAAACAGGGAATTCGGACAATTCAAGAGGAAATAATAAAAAAGACGTTGATTACAGGCGAGAAGGAAGAAGATTCAAGAGAAATTCCACCAAAAAAATCTGCGGAAAAAATAAGAAGTGTAACGAAATTTTCAAGAACATGTATTTGCGGAAGAAGATGAGCAAGATCGAGATAATTGAGGATCGATCTGCTTTGATACCATAATGAAATTGAGAGGTTGAGGGAGGAAGAAAGGAGAAGAAAGGGAGGTCAGCCATTGTTGGCTTAGTTGAGAGCTCGAAGAGCTATAGAGCGAATTGAGCAAAATATTGACTACGTTTTATTATTTGTCCAGTGGTTAAATGAATCATTACAACAGCTAATCATTATACTACAATTTAATAACAAAACTAAAGCTAGAGTTAAACTACTCTACTACATAAAGCATAAACGCCAATACACGATAAGTTATGGGGCTGATTTGCCTCTTCCGGATCATTTTTTGGGATACCTTCTTGATTGTCTTAATTTCTCTGCTAATTTGGATTCTAGATATGAGATGCACCATGAACTAGAATGCTAATGATTTATGTTTCCTCTAACCTTGGTAGGTTTCTTCTTTGAATCAATTTCTTCAACTGTAACCTTATTTTTCCGCTTTGCTATATCAGTTATATGAGCTTTTCATCGAGTCTGACATGCTAGCAGAGGGGGAAGATTTATTGTAATTTTGGATTTCATGCTCTGAGACATGTTAGCTTCTGTTTGAAGCAACTGCAAGAACTTTTGTGCATCTTTCTTAACCTCCACTCAGTATCATCCAACTTACTTATGTCTGAATTATCCAGCTCATTTAATTCTCTTGATCTGGAATGCTTTCTTCAAAAAGCTTTAGCTTATAATTGATTTGTAATGATTAGGGTTCCTCTTTATTTACAGAATCTTGGATATCTAAACAAAGATCAATGTCTTTGTCTATTTGACGAATTGAACAAATACAGGTATAATTTTCATCCTCCAGAAATATTTATGGTTCTCCCTGTTTTTCTTGATACTTAAGCCTTAATAAGCTTTAGTGATGCAGAGAACTTGTGGTGTAGACAATCATCTTGAAGATTGCTTCATTGGTGATTTAGCAGTAATATAGGAATTTATGTTGTCTGTTTTTCCCATCTTTTACTATTAAAAAATAATATAGTTTAGTTTTTGAAAGTATGATTCAAGAGTCTATCACACTTAATATTTGTATTTCTAAATCTATTTGTATAATGATAATTCATATCAAAGGCTATGCTTTTTGCTAATAAAAAATTTGCAGTCTTGGACAATGATAAAAATTCGATAATAATTATGTTAAAGCATAATATTTATGAATTAAAGGGAGGATGGCTTTTGTCTTAACCCTCTAGAATATGAAATGCCCACCATTCCTATAGAACATTTGAGCTGTCTAAAAGATAGACACAGATTTGTGGTGAGTGGGATGGTAAATGCAGCAGATGATTTTTCCATAAAGCTGGATGAAAAATTAGAAGAAAATTCATTAGAACTGTATTTGGAATTGGTACTGTTGTACGACCTTGTGAGATATATTTTCTCAGCAGGACTCATCAGAATGTACAAAGTGTTGGTCTTGAAAGTGAAGCACTGAAGCCTCAAAAGAGAAAAAAAGGAGTACTAGGTTGTCAATAGAATTGAAGCACAGACAAGGAGATTGGAAAACACCACATCATCTATGGCCTTTGTTATATTAAGTTTTAAGATGTAATTTAAAGATTTTGGAGATAACATTAATCAGGCAACTGGTTCTTTATAACTACTCTATTCTCGTTTGTATAACCTTGTGTTACAGGTATAAAGGTTTCAGATTAATATTAGAGTAGAAGAAACTCAAATATGTAGATGAAGCTTTCAAAAGGAATTGTGGGATGCGAGGGTAGTTATATAAGGCTCTTTACCTCACTAACTTTGTCTCCAAGTTCGTTAAGAATTATAATGTTTACAAGTTGGGGATTAACTCAAGGAGTGGTGCAAAGATGAGAGTCTGCACAAATCTGTACTATGGACCTCAAACACTGTGTTTTGAGAGAGATTGCAATTTAGGTTGTTGTCCAATTGCAGCTTTGCTTGTTTATCTCTCTTCTTGATTTCATCAGTTTAAGAGCAAGGTTATGCTTTGTCAATGGACCTGCAGTCTGCATTGTTCCTAATGGCGTCTACTCATTGAACTTTAAAGAACACAATATATTTGCTTTGGTAAAATTCATAACCTGTTTTCTGTGTGGGTTTTCTGTGATAAAATTAGTTTGCATTCCATGGTGTATGCAGGACATTGCCAAAGATATCGAAAGAAGACTTCGAATTGATATTTGATGAATTGGATGATAGTCATGATTTCAAGGTAGTATTGTATGGAACTTATTTTCCCTGATCTATTTTGCATTATATGCTATATCTATTGAGGCTCCTTTAATAAGGGTCACATTCGTATGATATACGACAGTTCTAATACAATAACATGTTTTTACTTTGATCCTGATTCTGGGCAGATTAATCCTGAGGAATTTGATGATCTCTGTCATGCCATTGCACTAAAGTTTTCAAAGGAAGATTGTGTAAGTTTATTCACCTCTATGGCCAAAAGTTTGTGCTTCAGATTTTTATATGATCACTGAGACACTCACTCCTATGGTCATATCTTATATTGCCATCTCTTGCAGCCATCCTGTTTTGAGTCAATTCCATCAATTTACTACTGTTCTTTCTCTGAAAAGTTGAAGACCTTTATTCGGAGTGACACTTTTCGAAACGTTATTGCTCTCATCCTTGTGATCAATTTGATAGCAGTGATCATCGAAACCACGGTACAAAAATTTCCTTCTGCTCACTGAAGCAAGTTTAGCATCTATATGATTTTTTTTGGACCTATTTTACTTCTTCGTGGCTGATGATGTGAACTTATTGTCTGTTTATTATTGAAAATGTGCAGCTTGATATAGCAGATAATTCAGCTCAGAAAGTGTGGCAGGTGGTAGAATTTGTGTTTGGTATGCACTTATAATCTCTTCATGGTATATGTGTTATTTGTGATCTAGGATAGTAGGATGTAAAGTTCTGCTGCCAAGTGTCTTCTGAGTATGCTTTTGTGGTGTAGCTTCTGTGGATAAGTGTGTTATATCCTATGAATTAAGATCTCGCTGCATCCGAAATCAGTGTTGTTGGAGATAAATAAGAAGACAGCAGCCTCATTCATCTACTTACAAACTTCATATAAGTAAAACTTTTCATAAATCTACATGAGAATATCTTCAAACGTATTGTGAGAAAAGGTTACGATGGTTTGGGTATGTGAGATGTCGTCTAGAAGGTGCAAAAGTTAGGGTTGTGTAAGGCTGGGATACTTGAGATTTAAAAAGAAGTCGGGAGACGAAGAGGATTTGAATGGAGGGTTCTTAGGGATGATTTGAAGTTATTAAGTTTATGGAAGCATATAGCCCTTGATAGAAGTCTAGAAGAGAATGGAGGCAGAGGATCAATGTGGACAACCACCAGAGATAACTCAGGCAGCCGACTGTATCTTGACTATGTTAAAGTTCTGACATTGTGCTATGAATTATCATAGCTTTGACACCATTAATGGCAAAAATTAAGGAAGAAGAAGAAGATTTGATTTATAAACTGAAATTACAGCAAAATAAAGTGATAATTACAAGCTTTTGAGAGGCTTGTTCTCTCCCATTTAACTCTTAAAAGCTCACCCAAATACTCATCAATTTTCAACATGTTTTTCCTCTAACTTTCACTATATATACTAATTTCCACTAGTAAACTCCCTAGCTTATTCCCCAAGCTACCTATAACTAATTGTAAACAGAATGTCTTTGGCACCCCTTCCCCTAATATCGGTTCATTGCATTACCGGACCCCCAAACTTCCACCTTGTCCTCATTCCTCAAGGTGGATATTAACTCGCACTTAATGGCCGACCTCGACAGCGATGCTCAGTGCCATTTTGAAAATTGATGCCCAGCTTCCACTGGCATTCAAGCTCCTCATTGTTGAGTGTTGTCAGCAAACTAAGCAGGCTGTCTTGGAAGGGTGGAAAGCTCTCATGCATTGAAATTAAGGTGTGAATAAAACTGATATTGTGTGATGGCTGATTGTAAGGTTTTGGGTTTTGGAAATCAAAAGAGAAATCTAGTTGAAAAAGATATTGATGGGTGGGTTTAGTGAACAGTGGGCTAGGTGGATGATTGAGTTGTGCGTTGGAGAATCTGGTCGCAAAATTTGGGCAGGATTGATGTTGGGAGATTTGGGTTGGGTCGTGAATAGAGGGTTGGAGTTATAAAAACAATTGAGTTGTGCTGGTTTAGGTGGTGATGGGGTGGAGGAAAATGGAATCTAGAAATTGAGTGGAGAGATTTCCTAAAATTTGGGTTGATGAACTGGCCAATATTTTAGAAAAAGTAGACAAGGGCCCCAATTCTTCAAAGATTGGTGGAATGAGTAGATCTAGTTCATTTCATAGAATAGTGTCTAAATAGGTGGTTACCTTGTGTCTAGCTTGCCCTCAAATTGAGAAGGCAAGTCCTGGATAATTGGATGGGGCCTAAAAGGCCTCACCTCAACATGATGTCATTCTGTATGCCTTTTACCATGTTGCTTTGTTATCCTTACTATCCTGTTGTATGCCTTTTACCATGTTGCTTTGTTGCCCTTACTATCCTGTTCCCTAACTGGCTTCCTCTTCAAGCCAATGCAAATCACAGCCATGCTTCTTCCCTTATGCTTATCTTCTGGAAAGTTCTGCAGCAACATCCAAAGTAAGTGCCACCTTGCTTCACCACCAAAACTTTCGTTGGCGCTTGTAGCTTTTACCCGGAAAATCTCCAGGTCCCCCGGTCCCCCCGAACGACCTGCTTACCTCAGATGCGCCCTTCACGAATCCCTCTCCTTCCCTCTTCAGACCACCAAAAGTGGCGGCTCCAACACTTAGCTTACAATTTCTGACCAAGAAACCCCAACCACCACCAGGAGTCTCTGGCATCGCCTCTCTCGAATACACCACCATATAAAGCACCTGTAAAAACATTTTTTTTTTCACCATCCAATCCTCCCTTCGTGACACCCATTTATGTTAGAGTCCAATCGCCACAATTTCTTACACGATCAGGCTGCTAGTTCACCAATGGCAAATTGCTCGCTTTACCCCTAGCCACTTTGTCTCCCTAAGAAATATTGATAACAACACCCTCGCATGTCCCATCAATGAGCCTTCGACGATGGTGGTGGGATAGCCACCGGACCTTCTTTCCCTCGAGTTTCTTTGCTCCAACACGCTTCGTCGGAGTTGCTTGTGCCCGCCATGAAGAACCAAAACGTAGCTTCTTCTGTTTTTCGTTCCTGCCACTCATTGAATGGCCACCGCTGGTTTTCCCTTTTGAACCACCATGTGCGCCGCCATCAAGTGCTATTATGGCAACCTCTAACTTCACCTCCTTGTTCAGTCATCAATCTCTCTTCCACTAAACTCAGGGAGTTGAAGCTCTTGCGGTATTCTCCACTCTTCTTCCATAATTGAAATTCCTCAGTTTCTTTTTCGGTGTGATGTATGCGAACTCCTCCTGGATCCATATTTCCATTTGTAGCGCTACACTTTCTCCGACGAACTCCATTTCAGTTTTTTTAAAAAAAAATTAATAAACCACCAACTTAATCTCCCATAATTGTACAACTATGATACCATTTGCTATGAATTATCATAGCTTTGACACCATTAATGGCAAAAATTAAGGAATAAGAAGAATATTTGATTAATAAACTGAACTTGTAGCAAATTAAAATGATAATTACAAGCTTTGGAGAGGCTTTTTCTCTCCCATTGAACTCTTAAAATCTCACCCAAATACTCATCTATTTTCAACATGTTTTTCGTCTCTGTGACTTTCGCTATATATACTAATTTTCCTCTAACAAACTCCTAATCTTTTTTCCCTAGCTACTTATAACTAATTGTGAAGATAATGTCTATAGCACCCTTTCCCCTAATATCTGTTCATTGAACATTGTTGTAGTTTGTGAAAAATAAGTTGTATTTCTTTTTCATAGTAAAATTTTTAAGCCTTATATCCCTTGTCTACTATCCAAATATTTTTGAAACTTTTGATTTTACTTAAAGACGGAAATTTTGATTTTTTTTCGAACTCTCCATCACATCAACTGTTTTTCTATGCAAGTCCTAAAACTTTCTCTTGCGCACCTTCCTTTACCCACTTCAAATTGTTTTATTGTACTCTTACTATTACCTTTATTCTCTTCCTGAACCCATGTGTTAAGATATTGAGGGACGCAAAGAGTAATAATTTGCAACTTCATGATAAAAATTTGCGTTCAGTAATTGAATCAGTGTTCCACTAAAGTTTTTTGTGAGAAACAACCTTTTATAGTTTTATAGTGCTTATGGAAGAGAAACAGTGAAAGAGATAAATAAGGGAGAGAGAGAAAGAATAAAAGGTTTGATGTGTTTCTTGATGAAAGAATCACAAGTTTAGGCTCTTTAGGGTTGTAGTTTAGCTTTTCTTGAGCAATCTTGGATGGATTTAAATGTTTCTTTAAGTTTCTTGAATTAAAGATTGAATCTTTATAGTTATTTAGGGAGAAAGTCGACTACTTTGATGAATAAACAACAAGGTTGGTCGAATTAAAGGAAGGATATGGAGATAATCGATTAATCCAAGTTGATGATCAACTCGGGTTTGTGCTTTCACAGCTAAAGCAATTGCCTTTTCAGCCAAAACAATAATTCACAATAGAATTACTTTATTCAAAACTCAAAACTATTTTATGATTCATCATGGCCAAAATATATATAGCTCATACATTCCTAAACCAAGTAGAACTAGGAAACTATAGGAGATAAACATGAATAACAAACCTAACAAACTAAAGCTATCACACACCTATGTGAAACAAATCACACGGCTAATACTACTATAACTCCTAATGTAATTCTAACTCTTAAAACAAGAAATAAACTAAGGCCTCAAATAGGAAAAACCCTTCCAAGAAGGTAAAAACCTATAGGCAAAGGAATCCTAATACAATTAAAATATCTAAATTACATAGTTTCTTAACATAACTAGGATACTAAATAATTAGCAGTCCTCATACACATCATACTCCTCTTCTTGAAAGAAACTTGTCCTCAAGTTTCATCATCTTGAAAACAAGGAATGAGATCATTAGAAGTAAGAGTGGTGCAAATTTCATCACCCAGCATTACCTTAGAATGTTTCATAACCAATTTTATCAATGATTCAAATGGCCTTCATCCATAGGTTCATCATACTTATGATTTATATGAAGTTTTTGTGCATTGAGGGACAAACAAACTCTATCTCCCTTGGCTAATGTAGTACCTCGACGCATATGTAGGATATTGTCATGCCTTTCTTGCTTGGTGCTTGTGGACTCGAGCAGCTCATGGTGGCAAGAGGCGTGGCACACATGCGAGCCATCATGCGTAGGACTAGGCATGGCAGCAACATTGAGCAAAGCATTAAGAGTAGGAGTAGGGGCAGCAGCATCACTAGGAGGCTTGGGAATGCGTTGGCGTGGAAGCAATGACTTGAGAAGCAAGCGTTTCTCACCAACTAGCACCGAGTAGTCATTTGTTCGGCCATTGTGTAACACATGCCTATCACTTTGCCAAGGACGACCAAGCAACAAAGAACATGCCGTCATTGGTATAGCATCACCCCAAATCTGATCCATATACTTGCGAGTTTGAAGCTTTAAGGGATCAATCGAGGACAAAGCACACGCATTAGTGCAAGAACCACTATTAATAATAAACGAACAAAGCTTACCATTGATCAAACAATTCGAATGAAATAAATTTGTGCGTTGCTCATCTTCACCCTCTTCGTGGCTTTGAGCAATCAAAGAACGCCTCAACATCAAGTTTCTTGGTTCAAGTTCACAAACAGGTTGGCTTTCCCAAAAGGAAGGATCATCCATAGCACTCTTGTTCTTGGATGAAGAAGGAGGTGTTGCAGCACTTGTTTCTTGCGCCAAAAACGCAAAGTACTTGTCCCTTGTCACGAGTGAGTTATTGGGACAATTCTTGACAACATGCTCTAATCCGTGACAACGAAAACAAATGGTTTTCTTACCTTTAACATGCGATCCTAGGGGCACAGTAGGGGAAGAAGTGTCGTTCTCCTTGTCTTTGTTTTTGTCCATAGCCGAATCAATAGTGGAAGGAGAGGGAGATGCATCCGACACAATAGCTTCATGTTTAGGCCAAAAGACATTCTTAAATCTCGAATCTTTGTGCTGCCTTTCAATCTTGGAAGCAAGATTGCAAAGATCATCAAAAGTGACATATTGTTGGAGCTCGACAAGATGAGCAATAGATGGCATTAAACCAACAAGCAAATGTGCATTCTTTTGCTCCTCTTCCTCCTTGATTTCACACGCCATATGCAACCTTTCAAACTCCTTTATATATTGTTCGATAGTCAAGAAAGATTGCTGCAAAGAATTAAGTTTAAGGAACAAATCTTGCTTGTATGAACGAGGGACAAACCTTTTTCGCATCTTCGCCTTAAGAGATGACCATAAGTCGATGGTTGATTTTCCTCCTCTTTCACGCCTCATCTTCATTGAATCATACCACAAAGATGCATACTTTGTGAGTTTAAGTATAGCATAGGAAAATCTAGCACCATCACTAAGCCTTTTGTGATCAAAGAAACGATCCACTCTTCGTTACCAATCTAGGTAGGACTCCGGATCAAGATCATCATCAAAAGAAGGCAAATCAGCCAACATTATCTCCACTTCACGTTGTGGCGGAGGTGGTGGTGTTGCAAAGGTGAAATCACGCTGAAATTTGGTGTACATGTCGACTAAAGCACCAACTTGAGCAGCAAGTTGTTGATGTCTAGCCTCGACTTCCTCGGACGTGGCTTGCAAGGCCAATTGCCATGGTGGTAGGTCGGCAGGCGTGTTGTAAAAGAAGCAGCAGTCACACCACTTGATGTGTTTCTTGATGAAAGAATCACAAGTTTAGACTCTTTAGGGTTGTAGTTTACCTTTTCTTGAACAAACTTGGATGAATTTCAATGTTTTTTTTAAGTTTCTTGAATTAAAGATTGAATCTTTATAGTTATTTAGAGAGAAAGTCAACGACTTTGATGAATAAACAACAAGGTTGGTCGAATTAGGGGAAGGATATGGAGATAATCAACTAATCCAAGTTGATGATCAACTAGGGTTTGTGCTTTCACAGCTAAAACGATTTCCTTCTCGGCCAAAACAATAAGTCATAATAGAATTACTTTAATCAAAACTCAAAACTATCTTATTATTCATCATGGCCGAAATATATATAGCTTATACATTCGTAAACCAAGTAGAACTAGGAAACTATAGAAGGTAAACATGAATAACAAACCTAACAAACTAAAGCTATCAAGTGCCTATGTGAAACAAACCACACGGCTAATACTACTATAAATCCTGATGTAATTCTAACTCTTAAAACAAGAAATAAACTAAGGCCCCAAATAGGAAAAACCCTTTCAAGTGAAAGGTCAAAACCTATATACAAAGAAGCCTATTACAATTAAGATATCTAAATTACATAGTTTCCTAACAGAACTAGGATACTACATAATTGGCACTCCTAATACACATCAAGGTTTATGTGTAATTGTGGTTAAAAAGGGAGGGAAAATAAAACAAAATAATTGTAATTAAATGAACGGTTATTTCACCAAATACCCCTGACAAAAAAAATTATTCACCAAATACCCCCACTTTTTTTCGAATTCATCAGATACCCCTGACCTTTAAAAAAATTCACCAGATGCCCAAATGACTAACGGCAGTTAACTCCATTAGTTATTAACCCTAAAAACCCTAATTAACCTTAATTAAACCCTAAAAACCCTAAAAGCCCACCAGTCCCCCCCCACCCCCACCCCCACCACCCCCCCACAACAACCCCAGCCCCACTACCCCTCCCCGTCCCCCTTCGAATCCCGTGCCTCCCCCCCCCCCCAGGAAAATTGCTCCCCCCCCCCCCCCCGAATCGAATCTCGCACCTCCCCCCTCCCACCCTCGTTTCGCCCGAAAGAAACGGAGGAGGCGGCATAGGCCGAGGTGGGCCGGGAAAATCATTCCCAAACGGAGGATCGGAGAAGCCGCCGCGCCGATTTGAAGGACTACGGTGGTCGTTGAGCGGAGAAGCGAGAAGGTCGACGTTGCTTGGAGATTGAAATTGCGCGAGTGCGGGGAGGAGGGGGCCGTCGGCGAGAGTGAGGGAGGAGAAGGGGGACGAGTGCGCCGGTGAGAGTGAGGGAGGGGGAGGCACGGGGGGGCTGCGTGGGGGGAGGGCGAGGGGGCTGCGTGGGGGAGGGGTGGGGGGCTGCGGTTGGGTTAATTAGGTTTTAGGATTAATTAGGTTTTTAGGGTTAATTGGAGTTTTTTAGGGTTAATTAGTTAATTAGTTAACGGAGCACTAACGTCCGTTAGCCAAAAGGGCATTTTGGGTAATTTTTTTAATGGTCAGGGGTATCTGGTGAATTTTGAAAAAAGTAGGGGTATTTGGTGAATAAATTTTTTTGTCAGGAGTATTTGGTGAAATAACCGTTAAATGAAACTAGTGGTCAACGCCGGAAAGAACACAATCAACAGTGGAAAATTGGCTTAAGTTTCATTTTGCAAAAAAATTTACTTTTAGGTTGTACTCCCTCCGTCCCAGAATACTCTCTACACTTTCCTTTTTCATCTGTCCCTGAATACTCTTTACACTTCTATTTTTGGATATGACCCACTATTATTTTAATCCTTCTACCTTTTAAGCATTGACCCACACTCTCTCTCCTCCAAATAAAATAATACCACTCATACTACCACCAACTCTAACCATGGCCCACACTCTCTCTCCTTAAAATAAAATAATACTACTTTTACTAACTACTAACTCTTATCACATCTACTTTTCAATAAAATAACAATTGATAACCAAACAACAACTTATCATCTAAAACTACGTGCATTGATAAGTGTCAAGAGTATTCTGGGACGGAGGGAGTAAGTTGCAAAAAAAAAATTAAATGTCGTTTCTTGCAAAAAAAGTGACTATAAAAGGTTGTTTCTGACAAAATCTAGCACTTCCTCCGTATCACAATATTTGCAACACTTTTCAAATTGCGGACTCCGAGGCAATTTTTCAATAGTGTTTAATTAGATGGGAAGGGGTATGTCATTAGACTAACTAATAATACAATAAATAAATTATATCAACACCTAGCATCCATCATCACCACCCTACCACTGCCAGCCGCCACCACCCCGCCACCACCGCCACAACCGCCACCACTGTGCCAACACCACCGCCACAACCACCCCGCCAACACCACCACAACCATCCCGCCACCACCATCAGAACCACAACCACCCCGCCACCACCATCTTCCATTTCACGAAAATTCACCAAGATCTTCATCTTGTATGTGAGCAAATTCAAAAAAAAAAAAAATACAGATCTAACCACACCCCCATTTTTTTTCGTAATCCAAACAAAAACAAATGATCGCACAAAACTAGAACAAAATCGAACAATAAATATGTCATCAGAAGCAGATGAATCGAGAATCGAAAGCATGCAAATCGGAAATCAAGAGAAAGAATTAAACCTAAAATCCAGCAATTTCTCAAAAACAAAAATTAAACCTAAAATGCAGCAGCGATTAGGGCATCGATAGTTTCCACTGTAACTCCGTCATCGCCCTCGACTTCCGCCATTGTTGCATCTTCTTCGTCTGTCACTTCTTCTTCGACTTCTACTTCTACCCCGCCACCACCATCTACCAAAAATCACGAAAATTTCACCAAAATCCTGCTACCAAGATAGATCTAACCCTAAACAAAAACAAAAAGAAATGGAAAGAAGGAGATCGGAGGAGAGAGAATTTCGTTAGGGTTTGATGATTTGTGGTAGAATTCGCGGAGATCTTCTTCGTTCGTTCGTCTTCGCTCGACTTCGCAGCGGTGGTCGACTTCGCAGAGGTGGTGGATTCAGCTCGACTTCGCGGCGTGAGGGAGGAGGAGAGAGGGAGGGGCAGGGAGGGAGGGAGGAGGGAGGAGGGAGGGAGGGAGGGAGGGGAGGGAGGGAGGGAGGGAGGGAGGGAGAGGGAGGAAGGTGCGGTGGTTGGTTGGTGGGTTGTGGCTGGTGTTCAAATTAGTTTAAGTTAAGTTCAAATAATTAAATTGGGTTATTGTGTTTATGGATTTAATTAGGTTTCACAAATCAGTTTTTATTTGTTAAGTAAGGGTGATATTGTCTTTTCACCCCCCAAAACTTACTAAATAAGGAAAGAAAAAAAAGTGTTGCAAATATTTTGGAACATCCCGAAATGGAAAGTGTTGCAAATATTGTGATACGGAGGAAGTATATAAGTATATTAGTGTAGAAGGAACAGAGAAAGTTAATTGGATAAAAAACGTATATAGTCTCCTTTATTAACCAAAGATGATAATAGATCTATCAAAAGCAGAAAAAAAAACTTAAATGGACCAGGTTCACAATAACTTATTATGCACCGGAAACCATATGATATAGTCAGTTTTCATTTGATATAGTAAGTTTTCGTTTGATATAGTCAATTTTTGTATGATATAAACACCTTTTATATAGTTAATTTTTGTATCATATAGTTAATTTTCTGATATAATTTGTTTTTGTATTATATAGTCGCTTTTTTCCTAATATAGTCAGTTTTTGTGTCATAAAGTCTGTTTGGGTGCACAATAACTTATTATGAACCCGGTCCACCCAAGATGTTTTGCAAAAGTTAAAACAAAAAAAAAAAAAAGGGACAATAGACAGTTAGGGACAAATAAAAATAGAATGGGGGACAATATCTTTTGTTACAGATTTGCCTTCACAAGGATAAATCAAAAAATAACTAGGATCATGAGGCTGTCATAATCACATATCGATAGTGTTTGTCTATGTAATTATTGTTAGGAAACGGGGTGTTGTAGTTTGATTAATGCGGAACAAGCCAACAAAATAATAAGGATGAGAAAAGCAATAAAGAAGAACAAACAGAAAGAACACAAGGATTTACGTGGTTCGGTCAAAATAGACCTACGTCCACAGGTGGGGGATTCGAGCTTCACTATAATGGAGAAAAATCAGAGAGAATAATACAAGGAGTCCTAAATTCTAGAGGCTAAAAGTGTTCCATAAGTTGTGTCAAAATAATGAACACCAAGGGGGCCTTTTATAACATAAGGAATCCCGCACAAAACCCTAAAAGAGAAACCAATTCGGAAATTGCCAGGCCGCATAAAAAACCCAGCCGCCCGTTCAGGTCGGGCGACATCCGCCCGATCGGTAGGTCAATTTCTTAAAACCTGCTAATGTCTCGGGCACGATCGGGGGCTGTTCGCCTGGTCGTGATTCGCGAAGGACGCCTGATCGGGCGTGCCCGCCCAACGTGATCGGGCGCCTTGCCTTAAGAGCCTACTGAAGACGAGCGACCCCGCCCAATCGGGCGAACCTGCCCGTCCTAACCAGGTGGGACTGCGAAAACTCCGTTTGACGAGATTCAAGGCATCAAACTAACAAATCTCCACCTTGACTTGAAACCGATCAAACAAGATAACTCCACCTTGAACCAAGAAGTGATGCTCACCCAAAAACCATAGAACCTCCACCTTAAACAAAATTCCATAAGCCTACTCAATGTAGGCAATCCAGAAAACGGACATCTTCTATAATTGTGTACCGATGCGTCTTTGAACACAAAACTCCGTATACGAAACCATCACATGGCCTAGATTGAGAGTATAAAGTCACCAACGCCACGCATGCTTATTCAAATTGACCAAACTCTCTTCAAACACTTCTTCATCTCAACAACAAACTCAAGTAATTCTAGAAAATTAAATGACAACAATAATTTCTAAATTGCAATTGTACTTAATCAAAACACAAAAGTACCAAAATTGAGATAAGAAATAGCATAACTAGAACAAAATCTAATGCATAACCAAGATTGCTACTTTATTACAAACTGAAAAAAACAATCTATCATAGACTCCATAGCAAAATCCACACGGTTTCTCATTTCACCAAGAGATCTCAAAGGGCACCAAACATGAAAAGATCATAGAAACCGCAGCCCTAAATCCTGTAACCCTAAAGTGCAACACCATCATCAAAGACATCATTGGCAATATTTGCGGATTGGTCCTCATTGGACTTTTTCCCATTCTTCTTCTTTAATTTCCAACACTCAGCTTTGATATGACCCTTCACATGACAATAGTTACAGATTTTATTCTTGCCAGAATTCTTTCCACCATGAGCAACCAAAGCATTAGTTTGAGCAGAATTATTAGATTTATTAACCAACTTATTGTCAATTAAATCTCTCTGAGTTAAGGCATCTTTAACATCCTGCAAACTCAAATCATCTCTACCATACATTAAAGTATCTCGAAAGTGCTTATACGAAGGCAGTAAAGAACACAACAACCTAATAGCCATATCCTCATCATCGATCTCAACATCGATGTTTTGCAAATCCATAATAATAGAGAAGAATTCATCTAAATGAGACTCAAGCGATTTACCTTCTTCTAGACTGAGATCATGAAGTTTAGATTTGAGTAGTAGACGGTTGGTCACGCTCTTTGTCATATAAAGTGACTCCAACTTCAACCACAAACCCGCAGCAGTCGTCTCCTTGGCAACCTCTCTCAAAACTTCATTAGATAGACATAAATGAATCGCTGAGAGTGCCTTCAAATCGATCTCCTCCCACTTGTAATCCGTCATACCCGAAGGCTTTTTGGATGCACCTTCAAGAGCCTTGTGATAACCACTTTGAACCAAGATGGCTTTCATCTTCAATTGCCATACGCCAAAATTTACTTGCTTATTAAATTTCTCAATATCGAATTTCATTGACATAATTGAATCAAACTCGTTCTATAAACACCTAAGATCTTAAAAAACCAAGCTCTGATACCACTTTGTTAGGAAACGGGGTGTTGTAGTTTGATTAATGCGGAACAAGCCAACAAAATAATAAGGATGAGAAAAGCAATAAAGAAGAACAAACAGAAAGAACACAAGCATTTACGTGGTTCGGTCAAAATAGACCTACGTCCACAAGTGGGGGATTCGAACTTCTTCACTATAATGGAGAAAAATTTGAGAGAATAATACAAGGAGTCCTAAATTCTAGAGGCTAAAAGTGTTTCATAAGTTGTGTCAAAATAATGAACACCAAGGGGGCCTTTTATAACATAAGGAACCCCTCACAAAACCCTAAAAGAGAAACCAATTCGGAAATCGCCAAGCCGCGTAAAAAACCCAGCCGCCCAATCGGGCGGTCAATTTCTTCAAACTTGCTGATGTCTCGGGCACGATCGGGCGCTGTTCGCCTGGTCGTGATTCGCGAAGGACGCCCGATCGGGCGTACCCGCCCGACCTAATCGGGCGCCTTGCCTTAAGAGCCTGCTGAAGACGAGCGACCCCAACTGGCCGGGCGGGCCTGCAAAAACTCCGTTTGACGAGATTCAAGGCATCAAACTAACAATTATTCTAAGATACTTCCTTTGTTCCATCATTATTGCAACATCACCCCTTGACACATTCTTTAAGAAATCCATGTGAAGAGGAGAGAGATAGAGATAAATAAAAAGTGGGACCAATATAATAGGAGAGAGATAGAGAGAAGATATAACCAAATAAGGAAACATTGCAATTAATATGAAAATTCCAAATAAGGGAAACATGCAATTAAAAAAAACGGAGGAAGTATATCTTTGCATCAATACGATCTCACCTGTAAATTTTAGTGATTTTGCCTGTCTGCAAATGTTTATATCGACACTGCCTAATTCCGAAGTCATCTTTGATTTATAATGGTAATCGAAGAAAAAAATATTATTGGTAAGACGAGAATCTTTGTAGAAAAGGTAAGAAGCAAAGAAATTAGGATTACAAACTATCCTTGAAATTATAAAAAAAAATGGCGTCCAAAGAAACCTAGTTCTATCAAGAAAAGCTTTTTACATGCTATGGCTGTGCTTATCTATTAACTCTTGACTTGAATATGTGCGAGTAACTTGTATTTATTCTGTCCAAATTAATCAATGAATTTTGGTCTCAAATGTATTTGGAAGAGTTGTTGCATGTTTTTAGCTTCCGTGCCTGAACCCAAAAAAATTCCCAACATGCTGGATAGGCTATAGTGGTACTGACTGTAGATACCATATGCTTTTCCATCACCCTAAACAGTTTTACCCAAATTATGTAGCTTATCGCCTATGCAACAGTTTGTGGATTAATTGGTACTGGTAATTGTTGGTCGAGGAAGTAATAATGCAGTTATTCCCGCTTCTTTGGACAGGTTGGATATATGTGCTTGAAATGGCTCTAAAGATCTATGCATATGGTTTTGTGAATTACTGGAGGGATGGTCAAAATCGCTTCGATTTTGTCATAACTTGTGTGATAGGTAATCTTATAATGATAACATACGTTTTTAATTAATCATTTATTTCTTTATTTATCAGGGATATATTTTGGCAAAAAAAATTCACCTTCGATGTTGTCCTCACAACCTCACCTCTTGGTAGGGGAAGTTGTCATAATATGAAAGTAAACTCTAGCTCACTCCTTCAAATGGTTACTTTCTTGTTGGCACAAAAACTGGAGACTTTCACTCATTCGATACCACACAATGCATGCTCTCACTTAGATTCAGAAAATTTGCATGCTGAACCAATATGGTTTTTAATAATGATTTGCATAACAGATTACAGTTTTGGTTAAACTCGAAGCATCTATAGTCAGTCATGGGCACACTCTTCAAAAAGGAAAAAGTTGTATTTTCAGCTTAATGTGTTTGATTATTGATATATATTTATACTAATTTATGATCTTTTTATCTGATCAACTTATTCTACCACTCTGCTTCTCTTCCCTTGAGTTATTATTATTGTTTTGCAGTTGTTGGCGAAACAGCAACCTTTATTTCACCCGAAGGTCAAAGTTTTCTTTCCAACGGAGAATGGTAACACTACTAGCTTCCAGAACGTGAATACTTCTTCTGCATAACTTTACACAATTTCCATGGTTCCAATTGAAGTTTGGATGAGTGCGCCATTGTGGATTCAGAAATGCACTTCTTTGATTTGAATGCTCAATTTAAATCGTTTCCCTGTCCTTGTCATATTCTCTTATCATGCTGAATGCTTACTTTGGTTATGTTTATGGTCATTAATATGAGAGGGGGATCCACAATTGTAAATTTGGTGGGGTACCGAAATCAACGGACCCAATAGTATACCAAAATTTTAAAAAATCCAACAATCATAAAATAACCCTAGCAAAGTTATCTAACTTCTAATAAATTTTTTGTAATTTTTCATCATTTTTGGCTAAATCGACGATTTGTTGCTCCAGAAGGTCTTTAAGGAAACTCGTGATTTTCGAATTGACAAGTTTAGTTAGATTATAATTATCATCAATAATCGAGTGTATTAACAATTTTATTATGGGAATATTCAATTTAAAATTGTTTTTTTCTTCTCTCTCTAGTCAGACTCAAAACAGTACTTTTTGGTTTCTTTTTTTTTTTACAGGAAAGTACTTTTTGGGTTTTAGTCTAAGAAATTAGGGAAGTTAAATAGCTGACCATTACACATATGCACCATGTAGCTTTCTCTTTTATTATTGCTTATTTTCCCCCCAAAAGTACTTAATTAATTATTAGAAAAATGGTGGGACACGTGCTACCCAAGACCACAGGTAGGTCCCCCTGTGTTGGCATGCTTATCTTTGTAGGCGTTAGAAATTTTTACTTTGAATAATTTCAGTTTGAGTAGCTTCTCTCTTCTTTTTTTCCATTGTTTTCAATAGTGAAAATATTGTTTGTTTCTTGTTTCATATATCTATGGTATCTGCATAAGTTTTGCTCCACTAGGAGACTCATAACCAGTTCCCCTATGTATCCTCAATAGTTGCAACTCCAACCTTACCTTAAATATCTTTGTCCCGAATTTTATGCCTTAATGTGTTTCCGCACATTCATCTCAAAGATGCACATCTCTGCTACCCATCTATGCCCGGCAATCCAACCCATATAATAACACTGGTCTAACAGATCTCATGTAGAATTTTCCGCTTAACTTTAGAGGTAATATATGGTCTCAAAAAACCACAGTTGCCACCGTCACTGTATCATATGTCTTGGTCAATATCTCCATTTCCATTCAATGTTGCTACATCCACAATTGAGTTCCCTTTCAAGTATTCCATTTTGCTTTGACTTAGTTTTAAAACTGAAATTTCTAACGTTTGACTCCATCGCTCCAATTTTAGCATTAACGTCATCTCTAGTCTTGTCGACCAGAATATAAAATCATCGGCGAACAACATACACCACAAGATCTCATCTTGGAGAGGCCATTTTATTTCATCTAACACTTCTAGGAAGGGACTTATTGGAGATACTCTCCATCATTATATGGAAATCCTTTCTTACTCCTCCACACGTCATGACATTTGTTTTCGCAACACGATTCATGTCCATAATTAAGTCTATATTTACATTGTATACCATTCTTCGACATTGTCCACCAAAGCACTTCTCTTGGAACCTTGTCACAAGGTTTGTAAAAATCCTTTCCTACTCAACCGAACATATTAGGGCATTTGAAGGGTTCTACTTCCTCTCCATCCCCTTTCTCCTTACTAAACAAAACAGCCCCTTAATTTGCATTACTAATGTCATGGTTATTTATAAAGGATTTCTATGTTGCTCTAGCAGAGGATAGAAGCTCCAGCTACTGTCAATGCTGTTTTGGTTATTTTATGTCTGCCGTATAGCCTATATCTTCTTGCTTTGTCCACAGCTACTGTCAATGTTCTATTGGATTTGATAGTTGATTTTACTGAAATGTGGATGGGGGCTGCTAGGACCTGTTTCGTGTTGAGAGCTTCGTTAAAGGAGCATATGGACGGCAATTTATAATTGTCAACAACTCTTTCATGGAAATGTGTCCACAGCTGTATTTCTCATCATTGCTCAGCATCATATGTTTGTAGCTTTTCAAATTTTGGATTATGATGCCCAAAAGAAAGGAAGAAGAATACACGATAGTCAAGATTGATTTGCTTCATATATATATATATATATATATAAATATATATATATAAGAGGGCAAGATCACATGAGAATGCTCCTCACATGAGAAATGAGAATGAATCTCAACCACATGATTGGATTAGAGTTACAACACGTATTCATTAGAGTTATACCCCCGAAAAAAAACCGAGGCAAAATAATTTTTTTTTTTTTAAGTTTTTTTTTTCTAATATTCTTTTTTTGGAGTTACATCACTTTTTCATTAGAGTTACATCACTTGTTCATTAGAGTTATAGCGCATAAAATCCATTCTCATTTCTCATGTAAATATGCATTCTCATATGAACTCACTTCTATATATATATATATATATATATATATATATATATATATATATATATATATATATATATATATATATATATATATATATATATATATATATATATATATATATATATATATATATATATATATTTTGTTGTGGTGTGTGTGTGTGTGTGTGTGTGTGTGTGTGTTGTGTGTGTGTGTTTGGCTTTACCAAATTCTGATACAAGACTCCAATGCTCACTGTTACATCTTACATGTTGTAAGATGTGTAGTTGATCTTTAGGCTGAACGTAGAGTAGAGTTTAATTACACACTGAGAGATATCTGATGGGCATATTATTGGCATTTTGCTCCTCTATTGTTGTTTCCCTTGTGAATGCTTGATATATACATGTATCTGGGATTGTCCATGCTCTGATTAGAGAAGTGAAGGATCCCTTCATCATGTTTCTGATCTGTGTTCCCTTTGATCAGGAAATTTTTATTTATTTACTGAATATTTCCGTTACAATACTGAATTTTGATAAGATAATTAATTTTCTCCTTTATTATATATGAACAGGATCCGTTATGTTCTCCTTTATTCTTTATCTACTGAATGTTTCAGTTACAATGCTGAATTTTGATAAGATAATTAACTTTCTCCTTTTATATATGAACAGGATCCGTTATCTTATCCTTGCTAGAGTGTTACGTTTAATAAGACTGCTGATGCGAGTCAAGCGTTACCGAGCATTTGTTGCAACATTCTTGACTCTAATCCCTAGCTTGATGCCATATCTGGGGACTGTTTTTTGTGTCATGTGCATCTATAGCTCTCTTGGTGTGCAGGTGTGTAATGTGTTCTCCACTGAATTTCAATTCTTTGATATTACAGATCTGATGATTATATAATATCTTTTATCAAGTGAATTTTTTTTATACTTCCATGTGTTAGAGATGTGTATGGATATAATAGTGAGTAACCGGATAAATGATCTCCCAAGCACGTACTAATACGCTTTCCTATAAGTTATTTACCGACCCACTAAGAACAACGAGTATCACGGTAATACTTATGAGATACAAAGAAGAAATCATTGAATCTTGGTTGTTAACAAGAAACAATCCCAACAAGAGTTTGTAGTTTGATTTTGTTTAGAAAAAAACACAAGAGAATCTCATTCTCTAAGCAAGTATCATGAAATAATGATTTCTCATATCCACAATACATATGACACATCCCTATATATAGTATAGGAGATAGAGGAAATGTCCGAAACAAGGTGTCGCTTCACACCAAAAGACATATTGAAAACCTCTTAATTTATATTATACTTATACTCCACAACACCAAGTATAATAAACATCATATATGTAACCTACGAACACATTTAACTATAAATGTTCCAACACCATGTAAGTCTGCTAGTGTTTTAAATTCAAGAGATACCTTAAGTCATTGCTTCAGATAATTCTCTCAACTTCAAATGGTTCCTTAAAATTAGCCAATCTAGGCATCCCTGTTTTCTAAACTAAACATACGCTTGCTTGAAGGCTGAGACAGACGTGCATATATTTATTTTTTCCTTAAAGGTGCTCGCAAAACTGTTCTCTTCACCTTCTTATTGATACCAGCGTTAGTCCCATACAATATTTTTTTGTGGTCATTTCCTCCCTCTCCCCATATTCTCTATTTCGGTAATGGTTTTGTGAACGCGCCCAAGTACAAATCCTGCTGTTGGTATCGCTGACCAGTCGTGTTTTTTTTTATATTAATTTGCACTTGGCAGATTTTTGGCGGGATTGTGAATGCAGGGAATGCTTCGTTAGAAGGAACTGATCTTGCTGACAGCGAGTATCCTTTTCCTGAGATTTTAACATGTGCCTAATTTCAGTTACCTGTTATTCTGTTTGGGACAATGGTAATGGAAAAAGAAATAGTCTTTTGCTATTCTCTTTGCCAGCATTTCTGATTCTTGCCTTACAGCATTTTTTCCCTTATCAATTGAGGAGCTGCATGTTTTGACTTCCTTAACCACTTCAGTTATTTTCTTTTCAACTTTAATGACTATCCCAATGCAATGGTGACAACATTCAATTTAGTAGTCATGGGGAACTGGCAAGCCTGGATGCAGGTATTCCTTGTTTATGTATTTTCTGTCTTTGTTTGTATGTTTTCCAGCTTGTCTTACCTGTAGAAAGGGTTTCTTTTTACCTGAGCTCTCAATCATTTTCTACAATAATTATTTGTGGTGTGTCTATCTGTTTGTCTTCGTTTCCTCCCTCTCCTCATCCATCATCACCTTTTTCCCCCTTTCACTCTTCCCATCCACTACTGCTTCATGTTCATCATTTTAGGGTTACTAGAAGAAATGTTGCTTTTATGACTTTGGACTTGTATCTTTACAGGTTGAAGCTTAAGATACTTTTTTATTGTATTCAAGTGGATATTGTGGTTTTTAGTTTTTTGGATTTATGGGATATTAGGTTAGTAATTAAATTTGCTAAAATTAGACGCAAACTAGAGTATGTGGTGCCATAGATGATTGGTCTTAGTAAGGCCAAACGCATTTGTAAGTAGATGGGTGGTTTGGTTTTGTCAAAGGAACCTTGTAAATTGAAGTAGGGTGAAATTTCGGAGTTGGGACTCCATGATAGGGTCAAGGAGATCAAGAAGAAGAAACTTGGAATAAGCTGTTGGCAAGTCCTATGCCACTTGGCTACTTCGTCTTTCGATTTGTTGGGCAGTCATAATGATACATTTTGATAAACTCTATGGTAGTCGTATATTGATTTAGCATGCATATAAACATAATACGGAATAGTCATATGACATTGTATCTTATCATTGAATGAGCAGTGTTCATCTCTCTCTTCGACTCTTTACCAAGTGCAAATTCTTACTCTATTATTCAAAGGGACTCATTGTTTTTTTTTCAGACATACAGCGCGTTGACGGGAACTTCTTGGACTCTGGTTTACTTTGTTAGCTTTTACCTCATATCAGTGATGCTTATCTTGAATTTGGTAAGTAGCTCTTTTCTGAGACATACTTTGAATTGCTTCGTTCACTCTTGCTCAGATAAGTTACATATTATTCCCTTTTGGAGGCATTACCGAAGAACATAGGTTAACATCATTTGCAGTCTGATAGAACTTTCTATTTGTAGATTAGGTTCCCGTGAGAACAACTCTTATATGAGAATGTGGGAACACTAAGTAGTAATCCTTTTAACCAATAAGTATTCTATTTTGGCTGAAATGTAACCAATTTTTACCTTGTGGGGTCAATCATCCAAAAGAGTTACATTTTAAGGGAAAAATAAAAGAAAAAAAAATTACCATGTAATATCTTAGTAAGAGATTACATATTCACTAAAATGGATTATAATGCCACTATTCTCATGTTCTCATATAAGGAGTGTTCTCACGAGAACATTATTCTATATCTATAAATGAGAAAACTCATTATATGAGAAGATGAGAATAGTGGAATAGTGCTATGAATTTACATAGAGGACAGACCAAAAACAGTAGATTATGGGAGTGAGAAAGATGATTAGGTAAGAACAAGTGATGATATTATTGAATTGATGATTAAATCACCGGTTACAACCTAGCCACTCTTTTGAGAGGAATGACACTCTCCCAAGCTAACACTACTAATTTCTCACCGCAAATTTCGACATGCCAATCCCTTCCTAGTCTTCTCTTATTTATAGTAGTACTCTAACTAAGTCCCTTATCTTCCTCCTCAAGACACTTCTAACTGAAACATATTACACTACCTAATATGCCCCTCCCCCTAATATTGATTCATATCAAATAGTAATCTATTTTTGTAAAAATGTATTCCTTTGGTTAACTTAAAAATGTAATGCATTTGGAAGATTGGTCCCACAAGCGAGAAAATGGTTACATAGTAGCCAAAATAGATTATTTATTGGTGAAAAGGATTACTACTTACAGTTTGTTTGGATAGGAACATGGAAGGGAAAGGAACTAAGGAAGGGGAGGGGAAAGGTGGAGCTCCAATTTACCTCTAAATCTCTCCAATGTTAAAGAGATGGTATTCATATAAGGGATCCCTCCCTTTCCCTCCCCTTCCATCCCCAAACCCCTTATCTAGACAAGGGAACTAGTTCCCTTCTTTTTTCCTTCCCTCTTAATCTCTTCGATTCCTCTTATCCAAACATAGTGTAAATGTTTTCATGTTCTTATATAAAGATCGCTTTCATGGCAATCCTATATATATATGTAGAATAAATTTCAGGAGAGAACAATGGAATAGTAATCCATTTTAGTAAAAATTTAATCCTTTCTCAAGATAGTACATGGTAATCATTTTTCTTAAAATCATTTTAGAAAATTGGCCGCAGAAAGGAAAAATAAGTACAATTTAACCAAAATGGCTACATACATTATTGGTTTAAAAAAATTATATATATCTGAAAAGGATTACGTTGTATGACCCTTTTAAAAAAATAATACCGCAAATTTGAGGAAAAAGGATAACCATGTAACATCTTAAAGGTTCTCCTACGTTATACCCTTGTGTTTTTTCAGTTTCTACGTTGTACCCAATTTTTTAAAAATTTATACAGTACCCTTAAACTTACATTTTTTAATGGACAAATGTCCCTACCGCTGTTTATACGTCATTAATTTCGTTTATTTTTTTAATTTAGTGGAAGTAATTTAACTTATTCATAGTTTAACCCTTGGAGAAAAAATTTACAAATTAGATTAGTTCCACTGTATTATAAAAAGTAAATGAAATTAATGAGGTATAATTAGCGGTAGGGGCATTGTGCATTAAAAAGGTGAGTTTGAGGGTACCGTGTAGAATTTTGAAAAGGTTGGGGTATAACGTAGAAACTAAAGAATACAAGGTATAAACGTAGGAAAACCCTATCTTAAAACATGATTATATGTTTACAAAAATGGATTACTATTCCATTGTTGTCACGTTCTTAAGTAAGAGTGGTTCACCTAAACTTTATTCTATATATATAATTATAGACCAAATTCTTACATGAGTACGTGAGAACATTAAATAGTAATCCATTTTGGCTAAAATGCAACAATTTTTTTTCCTTTCGGGGCCAATATTCCAAAAGGATTGCATTTAAAAAAAAAAGATTGCCATGCAGTATCTATATACTATAATGGATTACATTTTTACTAATATAGATTGCGATGCCCCTATTCTCGCGTCTAGAACTTTATCCTATATATTATTTTTATTATTTAGACTTCATCTATTAAAGATTAAGCTTCTATGTCTCAGAATTTAGAAAAAACAAAAATGATTACTTTATATGATAACTTATGGTCTGTAGATGGTTATACTTCTTTAACCATAGAGCTGCTAGTTTACATTTGCATAGAGAGGTGTTCCTATATCATTGATTTGCTGACATATTTTAGTAGTTTCTATTGTGACAACTAACGAAAAGCGTTGAATGGTTCCAGATTATTGCGTTTGTGTTGGAAGCATTCTTCTCAGAACTGGAGCTTGAGGAATCAGAAGAAGAAGCTGAGGAAGGGAAGGTCAGTGGCGTTCACTAACTAATTAATCCTTGGGACTTTATTTTTGTTGCGACACATTCCACTTTTTTTGTGGCAACATCATAGATGTCAGGTTACTATTGCGTGATTTATCTGTACATTTGTTCGACGTCATCCTACTATACATGTTGAAGCTAACTAACCATTGCTACTTCTGTCTACAGGAGAAAACAAAAACAGATCACCGCCGCCGCCGATATACTGGGTATGCATTATAATTATGTAGCCTATAGCAAAATCTATTTGAGAAGCTGATAATCTAAATTTTATTCTTCAGACATAAATCACGAAGCCAAAGAGTTGATATACTACTCCATCGTATCTTGAGTTCAGAGCTGGACAAATCAGAAGACTGCGAGGAGGCAGCATAGGTGTTTCCTTCACTCACTCTTGCATCCTTTCCATTCCCTTTTTCTTCCAATGGGGTCAGAAGGATGGATCAGCAGTTTTTCAATATAGACGCGTTAGATCTCATCCTCTATAATTGCAAATTTGAAAATTTTCAATGTCTCATGAAATTTAATACACAGGTCGCTGTGGCTGGCTCTACAATTGAATCATTGATTGATCTTTGAACCACCCACATAGACATTGCAACTTCTTACCTGCGGGCTGTGCATAGGAAAAATGTGGAAAGATGTGATGTGTGAATGTCCAATAATGGTTCAACAATTTTCTTTTACTTTTTCCAATTTTTAACCGAAATTTGTGTTACATGTTCTTCCGTATAGCTGTGATTGTATGGAGGTGTCTCCGCCTACAGTGTTGTAATTTCGAGAATCAGCATAGAGATGATTGTTCATTACTATCGTATAACAACTTTGAAGTCTACTTTGATTGAAGTTCAATGTTCATTAGTATCCTACAGTGAAATTTGTGCTTTTTACTTGTCAATTTCCCACTAGGGACTTTCTAATTGATTGTCCGCATTCAAGCAGGGTAAGTTACCGGCTAGGGCTGGCGATGGGTCGACCTGGGTGGGTTCGGGTTGACCCATTTGCTTAAACAGGTTGAGATCCTCAACCCAACCCTATCCAACCTGTTTAGTTAAACGGATTGGGATTCTGGACCTAACCCGATAATCATTGAGTCTACCTGAATAGCATTTTTTAATATCCATTAACTGCAACCCGTTTAGTAATTACTTAAGTATCTTACATTCGAGGAACTTCGAAGTACCAAAGAGTATACATAACAAGAAGACAAATTTGAATAAAATACATTTTTATTGTTCATTTAACTTGGAAAATTGTTTTTTGGATGGAAAAATAAATTGGTTAGTGGGTCAATCCAACCTGAATCTGACCCATCTGAATAACAGGGTTAAATGGGTCGAAATTAGGCTGAAAATTGCAACCTAACCGAACCCATTTAATTACAAAGGTTGGGTTGGGTCGATCCATTTATTCAAACGGGTTGGAAATTTTGACCCAATCCGTTATTATTGGCTTAAGTTCGAATTGGGTTGGTAGTTTGGGTCGGTTATTGCTAGCTCTAAGTATGATGTGAATAGCACAACTTGAACATACCATAACAACGTTTATTGTTTTATTGATGCTTAGTATGATGATGTACCTGTTCGTTGTTTGCAATATCGGCTTGACTAAACCGTCGTCGATATATTACCCCTCATGATTGCTTTAAAGAGATTTAGCAGGCTACACTTTCCAACAAGATGCATCTTTCTTTTAGGGAGCTCATTATCTTAGTTACTCCACAGTTAAGCTTGCTTGGCTGGAAGTAGTCTTCGGATGGGTGACCTCCTGGGAAGTTTGTGTTGGTTATCGAGGACAGTTGTGGCCCTGGATGCGAATTGGTGACGATAGACTCGACTCCAGATGGATCGGGTGTTACATCGATGTTGCTTTTAAAGATACTTATTGAAGGTTTACATGTACTCAAAAGGGTGCTGAATTGAGTACTTAGACGAACTGGTGCTAAATTCAACTTCTTTCGATTTAATGGAGAACCTGTAATATCCCAACTTTTTACAAGCTATTTTTTATTGAGTTTCTGGAAAGTTATAATAATAATCAATTTTTTTTAGAAAATCTGTTTTAAATTAATTCACTATTTCCTTTTTTAAGTTTTAAAAGAAGAAAAAATAGAAATTAGTTAAAAAGAAAATCATATTTTAGTAAATCAGATTCTTCGTTAAAAAAAATAGAGAGAAAAGAAAAATCTAAGAAGTATAACTTGAGTGGGTTTTGGGAAATGATTAAATTTTGAAGAGTTATTTTTTGAGTAAACCCTAACTTCTCCCTAACACTATAGATACCTTCATCCCCCAATTGCAAACCACGCAAACCATAAATTTTCTTTGAGTAAATTCACCTTTCTTCTTCTCTGATTTCCATTCTCTTTTTCGGATTTTTTCAACAAAATAATCAGAAATCAAATTTCTCTTTATATATATATATATATATATATCCGTTGGAAGGCTTAGGTCGGGGAGGACTGAACAAGGTAACAGTCCCAACAACTCCAAGAGTTTCAGAGAAAAGTGCACCCAAGTCAAGCTTTTGGAGAAAAAGCAAACAAAAACCCAAGCACGAAAGAGTCCCCGAGCGAGGAATGAAAGAACACTCTTGCACAAGGAAAGGATATGGATCCAACAACCAACGCTTCTTTTCTTCTTACTCCTACTAATAGAAAACTTAGGCTTATGTCCCCTTCATACCATTGTTCTCCTTGATCGTAGAATGCCAGATATAGAAAGAGATGAGCCGTTAGTAAAGCCAGAATGAAGACGGTAACGAAACATAGAAGTATTGGGCATGGTCATGAATGAACAAACAGTATAATAAACATTTTGGAACGTAACATCATTTCGCAATTTCACTTTTTGTCAGTGGAACAAGAAGGCTGACTCATTCGGGCTTCATAAACCCAACCTGATTATGAAACCGCAAAATGGTTTGACTTCCACCACATTAAAAAAGGCACCGGTTTGGGTGGCAATTTTTCGCTTCTGATTCCCAGATGAGGTGTGTGGCGTGGTATCCTAAAGCTCAAAGTCTAAACCCTCGTTCGTGTGGATAAGGAAGGACCTATGAAAGAATTGGTCGAGACTAGTCTCCTACATCAGAAAACAGAGGATCCCCGTGCCAAAGAAGGCATCTTTCTTGGCTATCCTTTTTGCCAAATCTTTTCTCTCTCATATATGATTCTTCTTTAAAAACCATTTACACTTCCGGGAGTATCAGCGCAGCTTCGATAGGACAAGGTTTGAAGAGCTCTTACGCGGAAAGTGTTTCGCTCTCTCTTATTCAGTTCGACTCCTCAGTTATTTGATAAAGCTAAATTCGAGAATAGAATAAAAATAAAGAATCGAATCATAGAGTTCAGATCTCATCGATTTGGATGAACCCCTTGAAAAATATCCCAATGATAATCGGTCAACAGGTGCAACATAGGCTATTGTTCTTCTTTACTCGCCTGATACTTAACTAGATCTTTGTACCTGGGGTTGAAGAAGGTCCCAACCACTAGTGGAATAAAGTTCAACCGCTGCGGTCAAAATCGGGCTTGACTAGCAGCGGTAGCAAAAATTTTAGCTGCTGCGGTTCCGAACCGCAGCAGTTAATAATTTACCGCTGCGGTTTTGACCCAAAACCGCAGTGGTTAATCTATTAACTGCTGCGGTTCTGACCCAAAACCGCAGCGGTACATGATTAACTGCTGCGGTTTTGGGTCAAAACCGCAGCGGTTAACCACCCCAAAAACTAAAAATTTTTTTTTTTTTGCATTTTTTCATTATTAATCAATAGAAAATCAATAATATATATCAATAATCATTTTATTAAGCATATTATGCTCAATTGAAGCATAAGTATAAATAATTAGATACATATGAATATTTACTATAATCTAGAACCATTTTCATTAAGCACAATGAGAAAGAGTCTTTAATCCATCCAGATTTTGCTAGAACACTTGGAACTGATATGTCCGCAAGACCTAAACCCATCAGCAACCCCCCATCTAGATAAACACCGCTTTGCTTCTACCACACCTGCAGAAAGATCGAAGAGCACAAAATTACAACTTCGATTTAATCTGGACATAACACGAAGTCCCATCATATAGAGAACAGTACTGACATACAAGCTGAAATGTCCAGTGTCCTATATATACTCATCTGAAATGTCGAGAAATAGAATGATTTATATGCCACAATAGACCATCAGGAGCAACCCCCCACCCACCGCACCTGCCCCCACCCCCCGCACTGCCCCCCCACCCCCCGCACCGCCCCCAACCCACTGCACTCCCCCCACCCCCTACACTGCCCCCCCCCCCCGCACCGCCCCCACCCCCACTACACCGTCCCCCCCCCCCTGCGTTGCCCCCCGCACCGCCACCCACCCCCACCGCACCTGCCCCCACCCCCGCACCGAGATTTCATTAGCTTCCCGAGACAAGCGAAGCAGAGAAATGCTATATGTTGTGACACCGGTGAATAAACAAAACAGATCTCGAAACAAGTCCTTGCTTGGCAATCATCGTACCGAGCATGGTCCAAGAAAGACATGAAACATATTTAACTTCTTTTCACGGATATTTAAGGAATTAGGGAAAGTTAATTTATCCGTGAACATTACTGCAAATTGACTAAAATAATTTATCTTCGGGAAATGCAAGGATAGCTCTATTAGAAACGGCCGATAGGCATGACAAGAAATGGGTAAGAGGAGAAAAGGAGGGTGTATGACAAAAAGAGCAAAAACATATGCTTTTAATGGTTACCTCAAGTCCCTCAATTGTTTCTCTCGTATCCCGATTGCACATATTCCTTGGTGAGAGTCTCCTCCGGGACAATTTAAAGTTTGTGGATGAAAGTCGGGTAGGCCAAGACTATATGGAAACAAAGAGCAATGCAAATAAAACAAAATAAATCGGCGAAAAAATAATATCAATTCATCAAAGAAGAATCGAATGTATACAAATGCCAGAGGAAGGTTAAAGATGATGAAGGAGGGAGGAAGAGCAAAAATCGTCCAAATAGAAGCAACAATTAAAAAATTAATCTCTTTTCAAGCTCTAATTTATCCCGGTTCCACATCCCCAGAACCTAGATCATTCTTTCAAAGATAACATCAACTGGAGTACTAAACCCCAACTACTTCGGTATAAAATTCACAATCTGCTCAGCGACCAAGAAAAAAAAGTTGTCCACTCATGATGTACCCGCTAAATTCCCGATGTACCGCTAAAATTCCCGATGTACCCAAAGAACCCCGCAACATCTTTTGTGCCACAAATCATTTGTGAATATGGGTGCGGGATGACATTTAGCTATCTCGGTCTCCATTTTCTAGCAAGCGGGGGTATGATTTGAATTTTTGTGCTAGGTCTAACATCATAGAAAACTAACAACAAATATAAGAACATTTGCAGCTGATCATGCAGAGATAATGTAACATTTCATAAAACTATGATTAGTAAGCTATTCTGTGACTTATGTCATTAGATATATCGCAACGCATATTTGGCTATTTAGCAATTAACCCAGAAAACAGTGTTTGATGCTTCATGATGCCCCTCGGATCCATACATATAATCTGAAACGAAGCAAGTACAATCCAGAGGAAGAGAAACTCGATCTAAGTACCTCATCATGAATGGCTTCGTGACGAAGAGCTAGCACCGAGTAACTCCGCAAAGATAGGTAGCTTATGAAAGAGATAACTAAATATGTGCACTTGCTACGGCCCTATGGAATAGATGAAGCATATGATGAGAACCTATGGTGGAAGAATGGAAAGAGGCATATTATTTGGATTTAGTGTCTTCAGGCTGCACATAATTTCCTGCTCAAAAAGTAATCAGAAGGAGAGAGTTGTCACTTGAAATACACTGCAAAAAATAATGTACATTCAAGCTTTATGATCACATAAACAACACTGGAGATATCTGACTAATAGAATTAATCAAAAATCAGATAAAAATGGGTATTTTAACTTGTTTAAGTATTTTGCAACATTTTGGTTAGAAGATGATGGACATTCTCTGAAAGTAAATTGGCGCTCATGGTAACTTGCAGAACTTGAATACTCTACTGCAGGTTACCCATTAAAGATTCCGAAGTATAAATCTTCTGATGACGACAAGGATAAGCATGATTCTAAACCTCAAGAGAGAAATAGGAAACTGTAATAATCCTCTCTAAAGATTGAAACACCACATAATGCCATCATACATACATGCGAAGGTACTAAAGGAACACACCAAGAAAGTGAAGCAGTGGACTGCTTATGTAAGATGTCAAATCCGAGATCCTGGTAAAAATGGCATCCATTGATGTCCTGTATTCGTCCTGTTACAAAAGATAGCCGTACCATATGGGTTAATAGGAACCTGAAACAGCAACAGAATGAGAATTGAGCACAAAACCAGTAGATTTTGATAAAATATATATCTTCTAAATACATAGCAAGTATAATGATGAATAGGTTAGAAATGCATCAAAAACTTCAATTTGGAGAGCAAGCTTAGAGAGGTCAAAATATGGTTTTAATTAATAACCCTTTGACTTGAGTTAATCATAACTCAAGTCACAAACATACAAAAAATCACTACTTTGTTCACAAAGCACAAAGAAAAGGCCCATTCACTTTGATCTTATTCTGTAAATGAAATAAGGTAATAATATTCCACAAAGATACTGTCAGGTCCATTTTAGAGAATCGAGCAGCATTAACGAAGTTTTAAGTACCCCCACAGAAAAGAGAAGCATATAGAAACCTTAGTTGATCTCCAAGACGAGTGAAAAAATCAAGGGAGCTCTGTGCACAGAATTCTGTAAAGACAAACGGCAACATGGAGCCATTGCCATACAACATTTAAGCAAGCAGATTATTGGGAACTTCATGGTTATGAGCAAATTGATGGTTATGAGGGAACTTCATGGTTAATGTGTACATTCATAGTTGTCTCTAAATAAATAAGCAACCAGACAACTTAGTTAAATTTAGGGAGCTGCAAAAAGATTATGAACTTTTCAGCACATAAGCCTTATACCCAAAACTTATGTTGTAAAATTATCAAGTAACAGGATATAACAACCTTGATAAATGACATTTCTTGCCTATATATCACAGCAGGTCATGTTTTGAGGCTCCAAGTGCCACTTTGATATGCTCAAGAACCATATTCCAGTATAAATCAATTTTACCAAACTAAACGATCTAAACCCACGACGAAAGATATGCTCCCTAAGCGACTCAATGCTACTAACGATGCTCACATTACCACAATCAACACAAGGACAATAAAACCCCTCGGTTCCCTTTGCAGCCTGATGACTTAATGCAGCATCACAAAATTCAAAGACCCCATCCACAAATTCACACGTGTCACGACTACCATACATCCATGCACGATTCATTTCAACCAAACCTAGCTCTAATTAAACACAAGCAACAAGTACCCAATGTCAATGACGAATTTCACTACATTATTAGAGTTTATACACGATATATATTTAATGAAATTAGGCATGCTTTCCAAGGGTCCTTATCGCTCCAACCTAACCCATCCTTAGATGTCTAATCTCACTAGTGAATGTATTGCCTTCAGTTCGAATCTACGGAAAATCCGGTAGCATTTCCCTACAGTTCTCCAAGTACACGATGTAGATATATAGTTATTTATATCTACATATGTACCCAGAGAACAAAAGTAGGGAAACGACGAGCCAAGATTTTCCTCTAGAATCGAACTAAAGACATACATTCACCACCTAAGTGAGATTAAACATCTAAGAACAGTCCGAAACCGGGGACTATTCAAGACTTACTCCTAATGAGTAAGTCTCGAACGGGTATCTAGGCATATGATATGATGATGCAAACATAGGTTTTTAAAAACAACAAAACATTTTACATCTAATCTCAATTCAACGATAAATATACACATTTGCACATATATATAAACCAATTTACTATGAAAGAAAGTTAAATATGAGTGATAACATACCAATATCAAGGTTGTGAATAGGGAAATCGAGCTCAACACTCCGTCCCTAGCTAGCTTCAATAATCAACAACAAAGTTTAAAAGTTAACATTAGTATAAATTAGCAATTCAAACAAAACTAAACTAAACTAAGCTAAACTAAACTAAATATCTAAACCAATAATCAACAACAACGTTTAAAGTTCAAACCTAACTAGTTAGTAAGTACTACAACTACAACAACAACAACAACAACAACAACAACAACAACAACAACAACAACAACAACATCATCAACAACAACAACAACAACAATAGCTACTACCAACAACAACCACAAAAATAGCAACCACAACAAAGCCCTAGTTTTTTTAACCTAAAAATCAAACTAACTACTTTAAATAAAATAATTAACTCAAATCAATCAAATTTACACCCTTTAACTATTATACAACCTAATTTAATTAACAATTATTCATAAAAGAACAATTAATTATAAACTTGAAGCTTCAAATATGAGAAGGAATGGTGGAGGTAGAGGTAGAGAAGGAATGTAGGTACCTAAGAAGAGGTAGAGAAGGAATGTAGGTGTTTAGGAACGGTGGAGTTGCGGCGGTGGTGGTGCAGCCACGGAGGAGGACGCAGGTGGGGTTTGTGGTTGAAACCCACCGAATTGGAGAGGAAAACACAGCAGCTGGTGGTCGTCGGGGTCGGGGGAAGGTGGAACCCAGTGGTGGCAGTGGTGGTGGAACCTAGTGGTGGCAGTGGGGTAGGGGGAAGGTGGAACCCTTGCGTGAATTGGAGGGAGTCGTTTTTTTGAAAGGAAGGAGGGAGTTAACAGTGATGAGAGGGAGCCAGGCCCCTTTGACGCGAAAAAAAAACAAAATAAACCGATGCGGTTCATAAAACCGCAACGGTTAATAGAGAACCGCAGCGGTTAACTGTTAACCGTTGCGGTTTTATGAAAACCGCAGCGGTTTGTTAGGCCACTTTTCCCACCCAAATTTTCGACGATTTACCGCTGCGGTTCTCTTAAGGACCCGCAGCGGTTTTGTTGTGACATATAGCGTTTTTTCCACTAGTGCAATGTTGGCCACCTCATAGATTCTAGTTTTTGTATTGAAAATTGTACTCATTCAGCTCTTCATTCAATCCATGTAAACGATAAGGTTGGAGCTCCCCTCGTGCGGAGGGTCTCCTAACCTTCTTTTCCTTACCTTTATAAAATATATATATATATATATGAGACGCTATAATGTAATTAAGTAAATGGTTAGATCATAATATCAACACTATTAGAACAACATCATACTTAATCTTTTGATTTAGTCCAATAAAATTACTGCATTCTAAATTCAGCCCAATAAGTAATTTAAACAAGTAGGTAATGTTTACTTAAGCCCAACTAATGACTTGTTAGTGCTAATAATAGCTTTTCAAACAGAAAATAGGAGGGAAAGGTGTTAAACTTAGGGCCTGTTCTCCCCAACTTATTTTCAGTTCAGTTCAGTTCCTAAATTATTATCATTACTATTAATTAGTTATAATTTAATTCAGTTCAGTTCAGTTCAATTCAGTTCAGTTCAGTTCAATTCAGTTCAGTTCAGTTGTTTTATGCCGAAGAGAACAGGCCCTTACTGGGTAAAATAAAGAGAAGACACGAAGAGGGACATCAGGGGGGGTCGGAGCTCCGGCGAGCAGGTGGCGCGAAGGAGGAGGCGTGCTAGCCGGCAGGGCGGCGGCGCATCAAGGGGGCAGCAGCCCAGGTGGGGCCGAGGAGGAGAGAGAAGCAGTGAGATAGGGGAGGGGGAAAGAGGAGCAACGAGAAGATAAGGGAAAGGAGGAAGGAGTGTTGCCGGTGCGGTGGCTGGCCGGTGATGCGGGTCTACGCGTGCAGGATTGGCGGCAGACAGGTGGTGGTGGTCGGAGGATTGCCGGAAAACAGGAGGTTGGGTGGTAGTGTTGGAGATTTTCTGATTAATGGGTGGTCATGAATAGTGAAATTGACATACTATTTATAGTACATTTTAGGAGTAAAAATTAGTTAAACTAATGTAGGCTTAATGGTGAAGAATACTTGGGTTGCAAGGTCTTCTAGAAGCCTTGGAGAGCAAGGAGAGGGAGCTTGAGGAAGAAGATGGAATGGGTGGTCATGGTGATTTTCTATTTGTGGAAATTTTCTAATTCTTTTGCTATTACTAAAATTAGCAATTTTCCTACTTTCTTATAATCTACAACCAAACTAACTTAGTTTATATTATTAAACACATGATTTCATTTTATTTCAAATATACTATAGGAGTGATTAAATTAATAAATAAATTTTAAACAATTTATTAAGCTAATTATTAATGTTAATCAAGCTTAAATTTCCGGAATATTACAGCTGCAGCGGGAAGATGATGATGGGGCGGCCCGTAAGCTACTGGACATGGTAGCTGAAAGCTACTCCGGCGGAACGTTGCAGTGTCGTCCTACTTAATTCCATGTTTCCTTCTTTCACCTAGTCATTTTAATTTATCCCCGTGTGTAAAAACCCCTTCCTGATTCTTTATCGAGATTCCATCTGTGCCCCTAGGCAGGCAAAGCTGCTTCCGACCCGTTTTCAAGTTTCTTGAACAAAAAGAAGGAGGAACCACGTCACGCTCAGGGTACAAGCCATGTGCGCCGCAAACTAGCTCGAGATGGGCCCGGGAGATAACATCGCGTTCGGGTGTCAGATCGATGCGCCGTAAAAGTTTCGGAAGTATATATATGATTTAGGATAGGTGTGCCATTGGTTCCAGACTTGAACTCGTGATACTTTACTTTGAGATCACACTATCAGTGCTTTCGAGTGTCACTTATGACAATTAAAGTTTTAGCTAACTTTCCTATCTATTATCTTAGAGAATTTGTTCCTTTTATCTTCTTTTTGGGGTAAAATTCTCTATCATTTCTTTCGTGTAAACCTAAAAAGGGTTTTCACCCTTTTTTGAAACAATAAGATTGAATGCAAAGTGCGTAGGCTCCCACCCCATAAGAGCCCCAACGAGGGTCAAGCTCTACTTCGATCCACCACCGGGTTACTTCAAAGAACAAGTAAGCAGAGTCTTTATGTTGCTAGAGGCATTCCGCCCCGTGCATCCAACAAAAATAATCCCTCTTTCTTTGTTCTCCGAAGTAAATCTGTAACCCGTATGGAGCCATCTTCATTCGCCCGACATGCGCTACAAGGTCGGTCACCGGTCGGACCGACGCGCAACCAAGCGGTTTTTTTAAGAAGTTGGCAAGGGATCTAGTTTCAGTGCGAGTGAGTAAGGAAGCAGGTGAGCTTTCAGGTCTGGGAGTTAAGGGCCTACTAACCTAGTTCAACGAGAGAAAGGAAAGTCAACTGGAGAAGTCAGACCAAGGGGAGTTCTGATATGCCAGCCAAGTTACCCTCACGCCATCGAGCTTAACTTAACTCTTCGAAGTAGGTCTCTCGAGCCTTCGTTCGAGACCTACCTTGATAATCAAAACCGTGAGGCCAGTGCTCCTAGGTTGGGCTAGCGATTCATGAAGAGCGGTCACAGTCATGCGTGACTCTACTTATATAGGAATAAGAGTTATACATATTCGCTTTAATTTTTATTTCGGGAGCCGCTCGGTGGTGTGGTACGTAGTGGGTTTAGTACGCTCCGCCAAAACGGCTCCGAAACATACAAAAAGGTGTGTGCTGCACTCACGAGGGACTGCCAATGATATACTGGGGGAAGGTCGGGATGACGTCAAGTCCGCATGGCCTTTACGGGTTGGGCCACACGTGCTACAATGGCAATTACAATGGGAAGCAATCTGTAAGGCGGAGCGAATCCGGAAAGATTGCCTCAGTTCGGATTGTTCTCTGCAACTCGAGAACATGAAGTTGGAATCGCTAGTAATCGCGGATCAGCTACATCACGCTCGTAAGTGAGTAGAAACTACCTTTTGTTATTTCAAAAAAGAAAAGTAAGCATCAAAGCCCACAAGTTCCTTGCCTTGTTCATCATATCATGAAAGAGCGCAGTCATGGCTCGCTAGTACGTCGCCCCGGCATTCTTTTGACCAAACGACATCACCTTGTAACAGAACGTGCCCTCCTACCTAATATGGTGATAAACGCTGTTTTCTCTCGGTCTTCTTCGGCCATCTTGATCTGCTTATATCAAGAGAAAGCATCCCGTGTCCGGCGGTGTTGTCCACCAGAACATCGATGTGAGGGAAAAGAAAATCATCTTTTTGGCTTGCCTTGTTTAGGCTTGGACTTACTAAACCTGCTTTCAAATTGAGGCGTCAAACGCGAAGAAGCATAATCATCCATCCTTAACTGGATGCCTTACCCTCCTGTGTGGTTATGGGAGCGGGCCGGGCCTACTTTCTACTTTTTGACTATGGAGCCGGGAGGCAAGCAAGTGAATATGATCTTGCCCTCTATCAGCTTGTGTGTGTGAGTTTTGCTCACACCTTATAGCTTTACACTGTCGCCGACTACATTCGCTCCTTTACCGTATTCATTTATTCATTCTTTGGAAGCTAGGCACGTGACTTGATAGCGCAGGCACCAGACAAACAAAGAATAGCAAGACCGCATATCGTACCCTCTTGGGGTCCAGGGACAACCGGAGAATGTAACTATTCTTAGTCGAGGTGACTTCGAGTGTGGACAACTTAACCTTGAAGTTCGATTTCACTTCTATATATATATTTATATATATATACATATGTATATACATATATATATACATATGTATATACATATATATATACATATGTATATACATATATATATACATATGTATATACATATATATATATATATATATATAATTAATGCGGAATAAGGCGGTAAAATTAGTCATGGTGTTATGGTCAAGCCAAATTTCTTAAGAGGCTACATGGGAAGCCGAAAATGATATAAAAAATCGTTACCCCGAATTTTTTCAGTAGGTACGCTAGAGTTTCGAGGACGAAACTCTTTACGGGAGGTAAAATATGATACAAATTTTTTTGGTTTTTTCAACAAGTACCCTCGAGTTTTCAGAAAATTCACTAGGTACCCTCGCACTTTTCAAAATTCACAAGGTACACCAAAGTTTCATGGTAATACATTAAAATGCCCTTAATGACTAACGATTGTTAACTCCGTTAGTCATTAACCCTTATTTTTTGACCCCTAATTAACCCCTCTCTCTCCCTAACCCCTAACCCCACCCCCAACCCTAAACCCTACACCCTAAACCCTAAATGAAACTCTATATTTCACACCGAAAACAACTTTTTTTTTTAAACGGACACCACTCATGACTCTTAAAGGGCACGAATTTCGAGAAGCCCATCAAAACGAATACCAATACGATGGTATTCTAGGCACGCTTCCCTAGGTGATCTTAAACGGCCGATTTCACCGCCAAAACGATTTTTTTTTTGAAAAAACGGATGCCACCGACAACCCTTAAAGGGTACAAATTTCGATAATCCCATCAAAACGAGTACCGATACGATGGTATTCTTGGCACGCTTCCTGAGGCGATTTTAAACGACCGATTTCACCGCCAAAATGACTATTTTGCAAAAAACGAACGCCACCAACGAACCTTAAGGGGCAAAAATGAAGCCTAGTAAAATGAGTATCAATACGATGATATTCTGGGCACGCTTCCCGATGCAATCTTAAACGGCCAGTTTAACCGCCAAAACGACTTTTTTCGAAAAATCGGACGCCATCGACGATCGTAAAGGGGGACGAATTTCGAGAAGCCCATCAAAACGAGTACCAATACGACGATATTCAAGGCATGCTTCACGAGGCGATCTTAAACGACCGATTTCACCGCCAAAGTGACTTTTTTCGAAAAATTGGACTCCACCGACAACCCTTAAAGGGCACGAATTTCAAGAAGCCCATCAAAACGAGTACCAATACGTTAGGGGTTAGGGAGAGAGAGCAAGGTTAATTAGAGTTTTAAAAAATTTAGGGTTAATGACTAACGGAGTTAACCACCGTTAGTTATTAAGGGCTTTTTGATGTATTACCATAAAACTTGGAGGTACCTGGTGAATTTTGAAAAGTGCGAGAGTACCTGGTGAATTTTCTAAAAACTCAGGGGTACTTGGTTCAAAAACGTAATTTTTTTTCTTTATTAGTAGCAAGAACAAACATTAAAGTTCGAGGACAAACTTTCTTTTAAGGAGGAGTAGATGTACTACCCTAAATTTTTACAAGCAATTTTTATTGAGTTTCTGGAAAGTTATAATAATAATCAGATTTTTTTAGAAGATTTGTTTTAAATAAATTAGAGATGTCTGTTTTTAAGTTTTAAAAGAAAAAAAAAATCAACATTACAGGGCCTCTTTCCTCCTCCCTTTTCTGTTAAATAGAAAATCATTTTTTTCGTTCAAAAAAAAAGAGAGAAAAGAAAAATCTGAGAAGTATAACTTGAGTGGGTTTTGAAAAAAGATCAGATTTTGAAGAGTTATCTTTTGAGGAAACCCTAACTTCTCCTTAACGCTATAAACATCCCCCAATTGCAAAACCACGCAAACCAGAAATTTTCTTTGAGTAAGTTCACCTTTCTTCTTCTCTGATTTCCATTATTTTGTCCTGATTTTTTCAACAAAATAATCAAAAATCAGATTTCTCTTTAAAAAAAAAAAAATTAATGTTGGCCGACTGCTTCCTTCTTCCCTCTTCTTCTTTCTCTTTTCTTCATCTTTTTTTTTTCTGGTTCTCGCGCGCGACCAACAGGAACATTAGTTCCTGATTTCTTGCCTTCAACCTTTTTTGATTTTAGAAAAACAATAAGAGATGTTTTGTCCCTATGTGCAAGCAAGTTCAAGTGATTTGTAACTTGCTATCACATTTAATTTCTTGGCTTTTAGGAAAACGACGCAACTAATTCAAGAATTTTTATTTTTTATTTTTGTTAAAAGTTCTAAACTTTGATTTTAGAAAGACACCATGCGTTGTTGGGATTACTAAGAGTGGAATGCCAATAGTTGGAACTATTGTGGTCGATTTTTTTTTTTTTGCAAGTGTATCTATATTCCACCTAGACAATTGGGCAACAGTTTCAACAATTATAGGCATGTTCATGTCAACTAATTTTTCACTTATTCCAGTTCAGTTGTACTCATTAAAAAGCAAGAATGCAAAATCCTCTACCGCAGAAATTTTAACAACTCATTTCTTTTCTGATAAAGGTTGCATAAACGAGACTTTTTAAAGACTAACCATGCTTCCTCTTTAATCAAACACGACATGCTTTTGGTAGCCATAGACAACGGTTCTTACCCTGTCGACCCAGGGAAGAGAGCTACCTAAGCCCTAAATGAAAAATATAGGGTTTGAAAGAAGGCGTAAAGGAGATCAGACCCAAGCTTAGACTACCCAGATACTTTATAGTGAGCTAAACCTAGAAAAATTCGGTTATTGCGTCCATAACAGACATTACAACAATCTTAGCAACTCAAAACAGGAACATTTTGAAAGTTGTAAAGGAGATGAAAAAAAGACACTTCATGTGGGCATAATAGAAATGCTAATTCCAATTCTTATACAATGATTAAACTATGACCAAAAAAAAAGCTGATACACATACCGCTCTGAGGTATGGCTGCTGGAAAATCCAACCAAGAACAGGAATCCTTTGCGCAAACACTGATAATGTAGGCCAAAAGCCACCGCGCAAAACAAAGAAACCTCAGTAACATGGAACAAGATACACAAGTTAGACATCTAAGAGTAACTACATACCTGAAGAGTACAAGAAATCCATATGAGTCCAATATCATGCCCAATATTGGCCATCCTATTACAACAAAGAAGAAGCCAGCACCAAAAGAAATTGTTCCCTAAGCAACATTAAAAAAGACTGGTAAGTAGTGAGCACCTAAAAATGCATGAAGGAAACAGGGATAGCGAGAAGGTTATGAAGAAGTATACCTTATAATTATGAGGTTTCATAAAAAACTGCAAAGTAGACGTCAGTCCGATGGTCAGTGCCACCCCAGACGGGAAGAGGATCTGAGGAGACAAAGCATAAAGAGCAATAGAGTCGTGAGTAAGAATCAAAGCTAAGTGATCGCAGGGAAAAGGATTGGGAATATGATAGGATCAAGACACCTACATTTTCCATTGCAAGTAATCCCTTGTCGAATAGCATAAAAACTCCGAGAGTTGTGAAAAAGATCCCAAATCTTGTCAAACCGAGCCAATCTCTATTTTCAACAACTAGAATATCACGGTTAGAAACTATATGCATATCCACAGTAGCATTTTCTTTGCCAGATCTCCTAATGATAATGACTGGCTTCCCATTTGAGATACAGGCAAAATAACTAAAATACCAGTAACAAACAATAGTAACTTTACATACAAACTTCTTAAGTGGCAAACCACAAAGTAAGATGCATGCATCAGATAAATTTCACTGGCTTTCTTTTCTTCTATTTCACAAAAAAAAATTAAAATTAATATTATGATTTATCGCAACAGTAGCATTTTGAATTTTAACTTGGTCAAAAGACTTAAACTAATTAGTGACAATTGTATAAAAAAAGTAGGTATATAATTTATAGACACAACCAGATATATATTCCTTTAACTTCTTGCGTCCCATTAAAATACAGATAGTATTAATCATAACCATCTTTCTAATTGATTATATTTCTCTGTTAGCTAGAGGGCTGGAAAGAAGAGGTATATAATACATAAGTTTCTCAAATGAAAGAAGTGAAACCTGACTTTATTTTTAAAGAAGGAATTGCATTCCAGAAAGTTGAAACCAAGTTATACCCCTCCCCCTAACACACACAATAACAATAACCAACATAACAAACTCATCTCACCACCATCTAGAGTCCTATTTTATCAATTCCATAGATTGCATATTCAATTATTTCTGAGAGAACTGGTAAACTACTAACCTCCCCCCGTCCCCAAGAAACGCACATGCACAAGTTATGACCATATACAATTTTAGGACATTACAAAAGACATTTCAGAAAAAAGTCGCTTAAATCTTTTAGTATACTCTCTCTTTATGTAACTATGATAGCTCTCAAATTATAACCTTGTCTTACATGTAAAGAGAGCTAAAAGTATTTCATTTCTTCAAAAACGCTATCTTATAGGCCACTCGAGTTATTTTTTAATATGGCTAACATTCGGGAAATCAGATGATTTCTTCATAAACCTCTGTTTGGAAGAGGATAAAAGCAGTAACAATTTTTTTCAATGATTAGTTAACTAATACTCGAATAACTACACAAATGGAAAGGCAAATTAGAGGTGATCATGGGCCGGGCCGAGCCGAGCCAAAAAAATTTTGCCCATTGACCGGGCCGGGCCCAAATCCGGGCCAAAAAAATGTGCCCAAAACCCGTTATTTCGGGCCGGGCCGAGCGGGCTTTTTCGGGCCAAAACGGGCCGGGCCAAAAAATTAGACTAAAACGTATTTTTTGGCTTGTCCAAAGCCCGCCCAAAAAAAAAAACCGGGTTGGGCCGCCAAAAAAAACTGCCCAAACCCGTCCAAAAACCGAGCCGGGCCCGCGGGCCGGGCTGGAGTTGATCAGCTCTAAGGCAAATACAACAATTGTATCAAGTTTAATATGGAAAGAATCATGCCAGAATCGCATTTAACTTTTACAAAGTCATACAAAGTAGAAGAATAATTGACAAACATCCAATACAGATGTTTGGCAAGCAGTATATTCACATCATATGAATCAGATATACTCCTAATACATATGTTCTGACAATAATTAGTCAAAAACCATAATTTTTCGTATCTAAAGATCAAGAAAAAGTAAAATGTTGCTCACTTTTTCTGTCATTCATCTCGAACGAAAGCATTTTGGCCAACTGAACAAAATGCAACTCTCAATTGATTGCGAAATCAGATAATCCACACAGTATGCACTACGTAAATTGAACCGGAAAACTACAATTAGAACCAAATCAAATCAAGATCAAGATCAACTCATTAACACAACAACATGATTAAGATCACCTGGAATTCACTACAAAATCGTCCTCGATACCTCCTGCAATCAAATTTTATAAAGAAACTTCAATCAGAGGAAAAAATTAATTGAATTTCTCATTGCATTTCACATATTCAAATCACGATCCCTAATCAACACAATTAGGTTAGTACTTTAGTTTTTTCCAACAATGCCTGTAAAAAGTTGCAATAATTTCGCCCTCAACACCTCCTGAATTCCAATTGAACCAAATAATTTCAATCTGATAACAAAACTTAATTCTTAAATAACGAGATTTTTCATGGCATTTCACATCGATTTCAATTGATACATGGAAATAAGAAGTAGAGAGAGAAACCTTGCCTGTGAGTTTTCGTATACGCCGGAAATACGGAGGAGATAAACTTGAAGAAAATAGTCGCTCTTCTTGCCGTCGCTGGTGAACGGAGAGAATGTTCAAAGTTATTCGATCTTGAAGTGAATGATATTGGTCAAAAACGAAGAGGGTTTTAGGAGGGTTTTAGGAGGGTTTTGAAGGCGGGAGTTTTGGTGGGAGTGAGGAGAGAGAAAGTGGACTGAGAAAAAAAAAAGGAGATAGAACGAAAGGGTTACAGGGCGGATTTCACGAAGAAGAATGTTGTTAATGACAGATTTTGGGATATCAAAGTTTGGGTTTGATCAATTATCAAAGAGGAAGAGGAGGGGGAACTGGAGACTGGAAAGAGGAGAGTGAAGATAGAAGAGCGAGAGACAGAGAGAAGAGAGATGCAGAGAATAGGAGACCAAGAGACAAAAGAACACGCGGGCAAAGGAAGGGCAGCATAACAATTCTAACAAAGTGGAGGGGAAAAATAGTCCGCTCACTGTTACTAAACTACAGTAAGAAACTTCTCTCTTTTTAATGGATATAGATAAAGAATTCTAATAATCAGGGACACACAATTTTATCTTTCCAGTCTACATCATTCACTTAATTAGATGGCTAATTTAATTTAACTTTTAATATGCTTTAATTACCCAAGAAGACCCTGAACCAATTGCCATTTCTTACTTTCTCAAATATGGAGTAGATAGCACACTTTGTTAATCGTTAAATATTATTCTTTGCTGTAAATTTTGCAGTCATATGTGAAATTCGAATAACAAAAGATAGCATGGTGGAAACACATAGTAGTTTATTTTGACTGGCAGATTCGAAAATCAATGATCAATCCCACCAACTTGGACAAAATTTGATTGTGCAAATGGGGAGGAAGAAATAGCAGTTTTTAGTAAAAACTATAATATGTTCAATGTGTCAAAGATTTCCCAAGATATATATTTTTTTTTTTGAGGGGAAAAGCAAGCTAGCATTAATTTTGGGACAAAATGTCCACAAGTACATAGGGCGCCACTTCCGAAGGAGCGTGGTTTTCCCAAATCTATTCAACACCAAAAGGAACTAGCTTAGCTAAATGATGGGCAACAAATTACCATCTCGCTTAACATGTGACCAACTAACAGAAGAGAAACAAGTACTAGAAGATAAGATCTCATAGAGAATAGAGTCTAAATCCGAAAGAAATATGGCATTCTTTGAAAGACGGTTGATAACAACTTGGCAATCCGACTCAAGTATGACCTCTTTATACCCAAAACGTTTCCCCAATCTCACGGCCATTGTTATTGCCTTTGCTTCTGCAATTTCAGGAGTCCAGTAGGCTTTGATGCATCTTGAAGCCGAGAATAAGACCTCGCCACTAGAGTTGCGAGCAACGACGCCAATACCCATCCATCCATCAACTTCTAGAGATGCATCTGCATTGATTTTGACCATCCCTTGAGGTGGACCACTCCATTTGTTTGCGCTGGCAGCAGGTTTGGCTGTTGTGCTCGAGTATATGCGAGAGACATAAGAGCCTTGCTCTTCCACCAACCTATTAACGCGAGCTAAAATAATGTGGTGCGGAGACAAGTTGCCTTGGAACACCATCTGGTTCCTCTCTCCCCAGATACACCACGCCAATACCACTCCTCTCAAAACCATCTTAGCGTCCAACTTGCTCCAGTGCTCGAATAAATCACACATAGTCCAGCCATGCTCAACATCACACATATCTTCACATCCACTGGCACGCACAAATCATCTATACATGGACATTCAAAAATAGCGTGAGAAGCAGTTTCCATACCTCCACAGCCCCATGGACACGCCGCATTATCAATCAAATGTCTGTAATGGAGAAGCACACGAGTTGGCAAAGTAAGAGTGCACAGACGCCAGAGGAAGTGCCGCACTTTAGGACTTGTTTTCAAGCCCCATATATCCACCCAAGCCTTATGAAATAAGTCAAGGTTACCCCCTTTGCCTAACATGTACGCTGTTTTCACCGAATAGCAATCGTTCTTTGTAAGAGCCCAAGTCATCTCATCCAAAATATTGCAAGAACTCAGAGGAATTGCCAAAATACAACGAGCATCTCTTTCATTGAAACGAGACTCAACTAACTCGCTATTCCAATCACGAGAATAAGGAACCATCAAATCACTAACTCTAGACAAGCCATCACATCGAGCACTTGTTATAAATCTCCCTTCATCATCACCTACCCAAGGATCATCCCAAATGCTAATGCTCATACCATCTCCCACCCTCCAGATACTTCCTTCTTCAAGGAGAGTGGGAAATTTTACAGTTTTTAAAAAATAATAAACAAAACAGGACATTATTCACTTTTTTTCGGAAATTTTATATTCATTCTTATTTTGTAGTTTTTTCTTTTGAAACAAAAATTTCATTAATTGAAGGTCAAATGGCATCTACAATAAGTATTTAAGAAAATAAGATGTAATCAGACAAGATCAAATCAAATTCGTTTTCGAAGAAGCTACAATGAATCAGATCGAACAATACAGCGCAGTCCCTTTGTATTTGCTTAATCAAGAAGTTATTGATAGGGATGTCTATCATTCTAACATAATTTGGGGAAGAAAGTTATTGATTTAACCATGTTGATCACATCCGAATTTCCAATACTTTCATGCTGATAGTCTTGAACTTCAATCAATAATAACAATTTCACATACCATTTTTTAAACTTCCACGTAGGAAGAGAGTAAAATCAAACTCCAAACTCGCATGAAAGGAGATAAAGAACACAAAAATTGGGTAGAAAACTCTCAAAAAGAGAAAATAAGGAATTATTAATAATAAAAGCAATAAAAACTAGAAGAAAAAAAAACTTACCATCAAAAAGATGATGGGGCCCGAACCAGAAGAAAAGATTAGGGTTTTTTCGGAGGAAGAGGAGAGAAGGGAGAGGAGGCTATGCGTCGAACTTTTCTTGTTTTGTAGTTAAACATATAACTGGCCTAGATTGTCTCTTTAAAATGAATGGCTTAGATTTACTACAATTACAAATTACAATAGCTACAATTTTGTTGTAGCCATTAAAAAACTTTCTTAGAGCACATAAAAACGGTTACCCTGAAGTTCACTTCATTGAGGAAATGAAGCATGAAGTTGATTCCGAGAATAACCCATTGGCCTAATCACATCATATCTACACGTTAATAATAGAAAGATAACGCTAACACTACACAGTAGTAGTTGTCTACAATCCCATAAAAAATCTGCACAAGTAATCTGTATTTTAGTAATGCTTAAAGTCCTACTTATTAGCTCCTCGACAGTTAAGTCAGCATTTGTTGTGCAAACAGTAGTTCCCGAATGATCAGTTCAAAAACTTCTCACAGTCCTTGGACCCATTATTGATAAAATATTTGATGAGAGGTTTCATCATCTTAGCGACCTCAGCTTTAAAGTTTGGAGAGCCGGGCTTTGGAGCGTTGTCACCCTCCTCCAGCCATTTCTTAACACAACACGCTACCTCAGCGCCATCAACATATGCCTTGCATGCCGTTATGATGTCATAAGCACGAACACGGAAGTGCCCAGAAACTAGATCCTCAAAATGCTGCAAGAGAAGTTGCTCGTCTAGTTACAAGTTCAAATAGTTAAAAGTGCAGAATGATAACACTACAATCTGCATAACAATAAACAGCACCATGGGCATGAGAGATGTTTCCTGGCATTAGAAACACCAGAAGCTAATTACTAGCAGATCCTCTGAGCATGAGAAAACTCACCATTTACGAAGCACGGCTCAACCCCCCCTCTCCCTCCCCAAAACAAAAGAAAAATGGCAACATCAAGTTCTTTTGAAGAAGCCTTCTAACATTGGAAGAATTGATTGACAATCAAATTTCATTTCTTACAAAAAATTGATACCTTTCAGCGATGGCAAAAAATGGAATCAGCCTTTTTCTTTTTTCTTTTGGACCACCAGGCGGAGGGGGCAGCTGAATTAAACATAATTGACATTTCAAAGAAGATGAAGTTGTGCAGTAAACAGAGTCATACCTGTGGTGGATTCCGAATTGTGTACATCATCTTTTTCAAGGATTTAATAAAAATATCTTCACTGTACTCCTTGGATCTTTTCCTCCCCTCTTGCCCCTTGTACGTCTTCTCGTACCCAGGTTCATTAAAGAACGGCTCCGCATTCAGAATCAAAGCCTGAATAGAGACCAAAACTTGAAGCATTGTTGACTTGTTAGGAAGCCACATCTCATCTCGTCCACCAGTCCAAGTGTTCAGCAGGCTCAAGCAGACTTTTCCACATTCATACAGGTTGGGATTTAGTCGAAAGCCACTCGAATGATAATGGACCATCTGGCATATATATTTCTCAAGAGTTAATATTTCAAAGCATATTTAATTGATCTACAATCTACATATTTAGAAAAAAATGGTAAGTAGTCATAAATAATGGCACTGGTAATGCATTTTAATGTAAATTTGTGAAGGAATTCACTAAGGCCCAATATAAGCCTCTACACTTATCATAGGAAGAGAAAGAAGACAGAAGGTTCTAGAGGCCAGAGGGTGATAAGTAACCTGAACTATCTTACTGCACTTATCACCAGGGGAGAAGAATTTGAGCAAGGGAAGGAATCTTTGTCAGAAGTTTGTTATGACCTCAGGCCAGCTCAGCAGTATATAAATCTCTAATAAATAGCCAATAGGGCAGAGAGAAAAGGCATCCAGAAATTGAGTGAGAATATCGTTGACTAGGAGAGACCTTACCTCTCGAAAGTAAGGAGTTGTAATCCCTTGGTTACTCTGATCAGGAAATACAACTTACTATCTGGTTACTTGAATTATGTGTATTTCAATTCTTGCTGTGATTTTGTTAGTTCTAAGGTTCACCTTAGCAATTGGTATCACAGCACGTTTTGTTTTGGAGCTGAGAAAAAATGGTGATCACTGGAAATACTCAACGCATTGAGCAGTTAGAACAGGGGTGGGCTGAGCTTCGTGGTTCGCTTTCTCAGGAGGTGGAATCTGTGGTGAGCAAGGCAATGTTGGTGTTCCAACAAACTACTGCTCATATTGTGGAGAGTTTGGAGAAGGCTAACCAGAAACTGGCACAGGAATTCACTTCTATAGTTCTCTCTCACATCGACTGGAAGGGAGGATTACCAATTTACCAGGGCTAGGGTTGGCCATGAGACAATGATCGGAAACGGTCGGCATCAACAAGGGAGGTTTCAGGCGGAGATACGTGCCGCCCTTGAAACCGTACAAGTGGTGGAGGAAGCACCGGACAACTCTCGCGCCGGTGAGGGACGGCAACGAACGGGATGGGAGGAACGAGTGAGGAGTGTGAATCAAGGAGATGCGGACCAAGAAGATGATTTGGAACATCGTTTTGAAGACGAGGAAGGAGTAGGGTATGGGGAAGGATACCGTGGTGGTGGGTGGCGAGCCAAGAAGTTGGTTCTACCCCTCTTTAACGGATCCAACCCTTATGGGTGGATCATTCGGGGGGACAATTTTTTAGTTTCTGCTGGTTGACGGAGGTAGAAAGTGCGGAAGCAGCGATGGTGTCACTCGGAACGGATGCTCCTCTTTGGTACCAGTGGGAGCAGCGGCGGCGGCTAATCCGTCGTTGGTTAGAGTTGAAGGGCCTACTATTGAGGGAGTTCCGGCCAACCGCCACGGGCTCGAGCAATGGTTGGATCATCACCACCTAGGGGGGTGGAGGAGTGCCGACAAAGGTTCATCGAACTCATCGCCCCATTGGAAGGCATACCGGAGGAGATGGCGTTTGGAATATTCATAAGTGGGCTAATCGAGAGTATAAGGACTGAACTATGGGTCAATGGGCCCAGGACACTTGAACAGGCCATGGAGCAGGCCCTAATAATAAAAAATAGATAAAAGTTCGTGGTATGAAGTTATGGGCCTATTCTAGTGCCAAAAGTTCATGTGGGCTTACCAACAACTATAATTCCCCCAATCCATTTAAAACCAACCAAACCCAACTAACCCAATACTAACCTTCACAAGCCTCCCAATCCATAGCCTCAAACACTTTTCCCCCTAACACCCAAACACATACCAGCTACACAAAATCCCTACCCATTGCGTGGCCTATTGGAGAGCTAAAAAGGCTCAATGAGAAGGAGTTGCAGTACAAAAGAGAGAAGGGTCTCTGTTTTAAATGTGATGCTAAATGGCATGTGGACCATCATTGTACCAGAAAAGAACCGAATGTTCTCAATCAGGAGGAAGAAAATGAAGTTGATTATGCTAACCAACTCTACCTGACCCACTTTGACTCATCCACCACCACAACTGACAACTCCCACCTAGAAATTTCACTGAACTCAGTGATGGATATCTCTAGCCCCAAAACCCTTAAATTAGAGGCCACTATACAAGGAGAAAGGGTGATAATCAAGATTAATCCTGGTACTACCCATAAAAATATATCCTTAGAAACAATTTGAAGGCTAAGGATCCCCATCACTCCCTTGAAAACATTTAGGGTCTCCCTTAAAACTAGAGTTGTAGTTCAAGGAGAAGGGGAATGTAAGAATGTGGAGTTAGTGATGCAAGGGATCCAGGTGATTAAAGACTTCTTACCCTTACTCTGGGTAACTTTGACCTCATACTAGGCATTAAATGGCTTGAAAAATTGGGAACCATGACCAAATATTGGAAGACCCAGACCATCACCTCCAAGCATGGTGTTAGAGACTCACTTTGAGAGAAAATCAATGTATCTCACTTAACTCTATGCTCAAAACTATGAGGAAGAAGAAAGGAGGGTTTCTGGTTCAATTAAAACAAATGGAGAATGGAGCAAGCTGCTACCATAGTGGAGGAGGGAAACTTGGGTCTGGAACGTCCAGCAGCCTTACTTCCATTATTACAAGCATACGGGCAGGTATTCACATGCCTTCAACCCCCCTAGAAATCATGAGCTTAGTATCACTCTCAAACATGGAACACACCCCATAAGTGTTAGGCCCTATAAATACCCTACAAAGATGAGATTGAAACTTTGATCAAAGATATGTTGTTCGGTGACATTATTCAAACTTCCCATAGTGCTAATTCTAGTCTCGTACTCTTGGTTAAAAAGAAAGATGGCTTTTGGCATTTATGTGTTGATTGTGATAGATGAGCTCCTTAATGAGCTACATGGAGCCACTGTCTTTTCCAAACTTGACCTCAAATCTGGATATCACCAGATTCGAATGAGGCAAGAAGATATTCCTAAGACTGCCTTCACAAGGGGCACTTAAGGTTTTTGGTTATGCCATTTGGCTTAAACAATGCTCCAACTAGATTCGAGGCACTCATGAATGAGGTCTTCAGACCTTACCTCATGAGGTTTGTATTAGTCTTTTTTGATGATATTCTCATCTACAGTGAGAATATGATGGAGGAGCATGTAGATCACATGAAGGAGGTTTTGTAGTTGCTCACCTGCTTTATGCAAATCAAAAAAAAAATGTGAGCTTGGAAAATCTGAAGTGGCATACCTTGGACATGTCATTTCAGCTAAAGGGGTGTCTATGGACCAGAGTAAAATTCTATACATGTTGGATTAGCCAGAACCCACTTCTTTGAGGGAATTAAGAGGTTTCTTAGGCTTAACAGGTTATTACAGGAAGTTTGCGCAAGGGTATGCTAGCATTGCACACCCTCTGAGCTTAAAAAAGACAATTCTGGGTGGTCTGCAAAAGCTACTAAAGCCTTTCTACAGCTCAAAATAGGCCTCACAACAGCTCCTATCCTAGGCATGCCTAATTTTAAGCTTCTTTTTGTGATTGAGGCTGATGCATGTGGAATATGGATTAGAGGCAGTATTGCTATAGGAGGCCCATCCCGTTGCATATTTCAGCAAGACCCTAAGACCAAGGGCCAAGAGTAGGTCCGTATATGAAAAAGAGCTCGTGGTTGTGGTCCTAGCGGTGCAAAAATGGAGACATTACCTACTTGGCAGGCACTTCACTATCCATTCAAATCAACAAAACACTAATATCAAATAAAGGGAGATAGGACCCTAAAATCAGTAACGGGTTGGCAAGTTATTTGGTTTGAGTTTGACATCAAATGCAAACCTGGCCCCTGCAACAAGGTGGCTCATGCCTTGTCCAATGGGTTCCCTCCTCCTGCTCATGGTACACATTGGCCCATTTTCCACAAACTGATCAAACAAGATCCAGCACATTAGTACCAAAATTAGCAATGGCAACAGCACATTGAACTATTTGAAGGGGTTTTCTTTGGATCAAGGTCTGCTGAAGTATAAAAGCAGATTTGTGCTACCTAGGGGCATTTCAATCATAGACACTGACTTCCACTCTTACTCTTACAACCACTTCCCATTCCCAACCAGATATGAGAAGATGTGTCCATGACTTGGTGGAGGGCTTACTCAAGTCTTTAGGCATGTATTCTATCTTGGTTGAGGTGGATAAGTTGTCCAAGTATGGCCATTTCATTTCCTTGAAACATCCATATACAGCACAAACTGTGGCTAAATTCTTCATTAAGTAGTGCGCTTGCATGGGTTTCCCTCCACTATTGTGTCAGATAGGGATAAAGTTTTTATGAGCATCTTTAGGAGAGAGCTCTTTAGGCTCAAGTACTTCCTACCATCCCCAGTCCGATGGCCGAACCAAGGAGGTCAACAAGTGCTTGGAAGTTGGACGCATATTTGAGATGCTTCATTCAAGGGAACCCAAGGAGTTGGGCAGCTTGGCTTCCTTGGGCAGAGTATTGGTATGATACTTTATTTCACTCCTCTACTAATTGCACTCCTTTCAAGGTTGTCTATGGCAGGGATCCCCCCTCCCCTTCTCTTTGCAGATGTGAGAGAGGCAGCTGTGAGTACATTAGAAGAGCTGCTCCATACACTCCATTTTGGATGAACTAAAATTTCAACTCGTCGAAGCTCAGTACAATATGAAGAAAGATGCAACTGCATCAATAGAGGAGAGATGTTCAGTTAGTCCCAGGAAATATGGTGTATCTTAAACTCCAGCCCTACAGGCAGCAGTCTTTGGCTAAAAACTCCTAAGCTCTATGGGCCTTACCAGGTGTTAGCTAAAGTTGGTGTTGTGGCTTATAAATTGGAGCTGCCTTCGCATGCCAAAATTCATCCAGTATTCCATGTGTCCCAATTGAAGCAAGCCATTGGTAACCCACTTGTCTCTCCCACCATCCCGGATGTTTTATCACAAGCTATCCTAGGAGTCAGGACTGCAGCACACAACCTCTCTGTTGCTTCTGAAGTATTAGTGCAGTGGACTGGCTTGCCTCTTTTTTATGCTACCTGGGAGGACTCTCAGGTTCCCAGATTTCCACCTTGAGGATAAGGTGGCAGTTTGGCTGGGGGGTAATGCTAAGGCCCAATATAAGCCTAAATGCTGTACACTTATCATAGGAAGAGAAAGCAGAAAAAAGGTTCTAGAGGATGATAAGTAACCTCAACTATCTTAGTGCACTTATAACCAGGGGAGAAGATTGTGAGTAAGGGAAGGAATCTTTCTCAGAAGTTTGTTATGCCCTCAGGCCAACTCAGCACTAAATATCTGTAATAAATAGCCCATAAGGCAGAGAGAAAAGGCAACCAGAAATTGAGTGAGAATATGGTTGAGTAGGAGAGACCTTAACTCTCGAAAGTAAGGAGATGTAAATACAACTTACTATCTGGTTACTTGACTTCTGTGTACTTCAATTCTTGCTGTGATTTTGCTAGTTCTAAGGTTTGCCTTAGCAGAATTCGCATATCAATATCTATTGTAATGCTAGTTTGCCCCCTAAAACATCTATTTTTCTCCTAGAAACCCGTTACAATTTAGTTTTAAAAGGCGCAAGGTGCACCGAGGCACAAAGCGCAAGGCGAAGGGAGGCGCAAGGAGCAAACCGAAGGCGCACACGGAGGCGAAGCGTACCTTTGGTGCCAAAAACCTTAAAATCAATTGTAGGACATATTTTATACTCAAAACTTAAAAAAATTAACAAAAATATTAGCTGCTATAATTTAAAAATGTAAGCTACTGCTTAGTGCCATCAATACATTTTTTTGCTTTTTAAAATTTTCTCTCTTCTCAAAAGTTTTTTAAAAATTTTTTTGCTATAATTCTCTCTAATTTTTTAAAAATGTTTTATCTCTAATCTCAAAATAAAATCAGAAAAGAAGAGGTGAGTCACGTGACTATTTAGAAGGGGGGAAGTACCTAGAGGTTACAGCTGTACAAGTTGAATACTAAAAGAATGAAAGAAACCAAAAAAAAAAAGCAGATGGAAGAGAGAATTAAAGGGGACCTGATCGGACAAATAGAACTAACTTGGAAGATTCCCCGGCAACGATCACCAGCAGATGTGCCGGAAACCACTGGCGAAAAAAGAAGGAAAGAAAGAATAAAGAAAGAAAAGAAAAACGAAGAAAGAAGAAGAAAGAAAGACAGCAGAAGAAGAAGAGAACTCACCGGCGAGGCGGCGATCATCGGAGAGGACCAAGAACCACCGGCGAGGACCAACAGCGAGTAGAGGTAGAGAGAAACCTCGAGTTCTAGGGTTTCAACCAAGGTAATGTCGAGGCAAAGGAAATAACTTTCAAAAACTAAAAAAACATGGAAATGAAAAAAAAAAGGAAAAAGGAGAGGTGGCCCACACGCGCGCTTCGAACCAAAGGGAAAGGCGCATAAAAGCGTGCGCATCACGTTGTTTGCCTTGCCTTAGGATGCGTTTTTCTCACCGCCTTGGCTCGCCTTGCGCCTAGGCCGCCTTGGACGCGCTTTTTAAAACTAAGGTTACAATATATTACCACTTGGAAAGGTGGTATTAAGCAAATAAAAGAAATTGTATGAAGAAAAAACACATGTTTGAGGATGAAATTTTATTACCATGGATATTGTTGACATTATATTTTCTAACAAAGTTACAATAAAATTCGTTACCATTACCGCTATTTATGATCATCTACCAAACGTGCCATTATGGTTCTCTCGATAAAAGGTAAATGGCGAAAGAATAAATATAATGAGTTTATGCAGAATTTTACATGACATGTCACGCGTAAATGCCCATAATAATGTATCTCCATTTCAAAAGCCGTTTTCTTCATCAACAACCATTACCACTCATACCCACACCTCAACAAGGTAATGAAAATATAAATGAAGAAAACACCTATTAGGGTCGTGGTGTTTGCATTATCATAAATAGGACATCTTAGGTAAATCTACATAGAAACTCATTAAGTGTCCTATAATTTATTTCTAAGTACCATATAGGCCATACAACATTAACTTTCAATCAGATCTTGTCATAAACACGAACATGTCTGAGAACAATTTACATTTTTTTAAACTAAAAGGCAACTTGATTAACAGATTCTGCCAACAAACTCCTGTGGAACGGACTTCCCAGCCCTTTAAACAAACCCAAAATACAAAACAAGAAAAACAAAAAAGAAAAGGCAATCAAAGAAACAGATACTAGTATCCTCAATAAATTGTTTCCACTGAGGTGTAGGCATAGCAATTACAAGCTACATTTACCAGTGTGATGATTTTAAACAGTCTTAACGACTAATATATACTCCCTTTGTCCCAATTTATTTGCCACAATTTCCATTTTGGGTTGTTCCAAACTCCCAAACTTTTACTTGCAGCATAACCATTTTTGTAATCTTTCTCTCTACTCTTTCTCTATAATTGGGGCCTACACCCACTTCTTTCTCTCTACTTTTGCATTTTCCAAAAAACTTGTAGAAAAAAAGTTGGACAGAGGGAGTAGCATCAAATTAATAAGCAGACATAATCACGAATGTCAAAAGATGTTACAGCCATAAAAACATACCGGTGGTTCACTTGGATACGAAGCCGGGAATACAACATCGAAGACAAAGAGGCCATCATGATATGGAGTACCTGATGGTCCTATAATGACAGCCCTCAAAAGATCCATCCGCGATTCATAAACTCTAACAAATATAGTTTCTGCAAAACAGTAAGCAGAGAGCCAATCAGGCTTCAGCTAATGTTGAGGCCCTGGACTGACATGTTCTTCGCAAACTCACCCAAACCGCATAAATGTGAGGCAATAAGAAGCAAGCACGCATAAATGTGAGGCAATAAAGTCAAGGACAAGGAGAGAATATGCTGGCACAAGAAGGTCAAAATATATCAAGGCATGCAGAGAAAAAAAATTTGACAGAGGGGCACTTCCTGCCATCTAGCAAGCTAGCTATCATCAAGTTTCAGCAGTATTAGGATATTATACATCTATATATCATAAAATACTAAGGAACAAAATTAATGAAGCTTAATGTTCGACATGAAAAGTGATCATCTCTAGAAACCTGAGTATCGAATATCCTCCCACAAATTATTAAAGAGGTACATGCTAAACTGTGGAAAATCGCACCTGGTAAGTTCTGCTCTAGAATTTTCCACTCATCCTGGATTTTCTTTACCCAAGATTTTGAAGGCTGCGGTATCATTTAGAGAAGATCATGTAAGTACAACAATTTACACTTGTTTACAAAACTACTGTTTCATGTAGGGTGAAAAATTCCAAGTCAATGCTTCATATATTATTACCTGTCGGCCTGAAGCTTTCAGGTCCAGGTAGTGATGATCAGAACAATCAGGGACAGTATCAAATTGTTTGAAATACATTAATTTTCTCAATACATCATCCATCTCTTCCTCCTTTTTGTCTGTCGAACTTGACACTGCTTTTGAACTACTAGAAGCTTCCTGGCCTGAGGAAGTTGAAGTTCCAACAGCTGGAGGCTTCTCATTTGGAATAGGTTCCTGCAACCAGGGAACTGATGCCTCCACACCAGGAGGTAAGTCTACGTTGTCAAATTGAGCTTGCAACTTCAAGTAATCATCATCATCATCATCATCATCACAAAAAAATTCATCATTATTATCATAGTCAGAAACGTCGTCATCATCATCAACATAATCATCCACATCGTCAATGGCATCATCCTGAAATGATAAGTCAGAAGCAGAACCATTATGATCAACTGAATAGTTGGATCCTGATGTGGAGGTCTTCACATCATTGGCACTATCCATAGAAACAAGTACAGCAGTTGATACCACTAGATCACTTGTCAAGGCATCCTGTAAGCAGGAAACAAAAGAGTATGAAGAATATACCATATAGAGCAAGCAGCACAGCAAAGGTATAATTCAACAGGCTATTAAAAATCCAAGCTGAATATATCCAGCCGAAAAGACCGACACACAACCGATGAGATAGTGCCAGTTCTGGACGATACCCGAATAAGTTATCTTACTGATCTCCATTTCACTCTGAAATTCTAACATATCTTTCTGGTGTCAGAGAAGGGTTTCAAGATGAAGAATCAATTGCAGTACCACCTTTATTTCAAAAAATATACGAATTACTCCAACCCCAAGAATATCAAAAAATTAAATGGAATATCAACCGATAACATCCACAAAATCTTCTGGTATTTAGGAAAAAGTCATTTTCTATGATTTCTCCAATTTTTCTAGTGGGTTTTTCCAAACACATCATAAACTTCGGGTTTTAGATCCATGAATAATAACCGTCAATCATATAGATTATGCTGTGAAAATTAGCTAGCCCCATAAATCAAGAATTTTCAGCTTCCCAAACTTTACATTTATCTAGTTAGCCATTGGATTTGCTTTGGATTTAAAAAATGGAAAAATTGTCAAAAATAAGTCAACCTTAATGTGGTCCGCAAAAAAAAAGCCAACCATTTGATTATTCTGGAATAAGCTAACTTTGATATCATTTAAATTTTTAACAAGTCAAATAACTTGTTGCCGGTTTAACAGGTCAATTTTTCTATTTTTGCAACTTTAAATTCTGGTTGACAACCAGACTACAAATCATACCAAAAAGAAAACAAATTATGAAATGCCACTAATCAATTTGATTACAAATAATTCCTTCATTTCTTTTTAGATGCTACACTTTTGAAATTGCGGACTCCTAGGCAATTTTTGGAGAGGAAAGAGATAGAGAGAAAGAAAAATGGGAACCCATGTGATAGGAGAGAGATAGAGAGGATTTATTTCCCAAAAAAGAAAGTGATGCATCTAATTTGAAACACCTCTTTTTAGAAACTGTAGCATCTAAAAAGAAACGGAGGAAGTATATGGAACTAACTACTAGCATTGACAGTAGACCTGCTTCTTGTGAGTTTAGTACAAGAAAAACTCAGGCTGCATTTTCCCTCCCCATACACTTTCTTACATGGAGGAGAAGCTTCAAACCCCAATACCAGTGAAAACCCAAAAAAAAAGAAAATACTCATTTACTACAAACAAGCAAAAAGCTAACTCTACTTGCACCAGCACCACCCTACTCACATAGTAGTAAAATAAACAAGGGTTGGGAATTGGAAGTGGAATTCGGGATGAGAGAGAGAAATGAGTTTTATGGTTCAAACACCAAGATCGGATATTACAGAAGGACATATGCAGAGACAATGAGGCTAATCCCTCTTGGGTACCTCTGCCTCCTTGGATTGTTTTTCTTTTTTTTTTTTTTAAGGGAGGGGGAAAGGGATTGATTAATTGATTTTTTTTTAAAGTTAAATATAGTACTCTACTTTGCAGTATTTTCAGCAGTAACTTAATGTAACGTTTCGTTCCTTTAAAAGAAGCAGCTAAGGGCATTTAGAATTTCTGCCAGGGTCTCCATAATAAAATAAATGACCCCGATCGCGGTTACTGCCGGTTTGAACATCGTAACAGTTGGACTGCTCGGTGAAGGTACCAATATCTTTTGGGAGCTTTAAGATTGTTGGACTCATCTACCACCTGTATGTTTCTGAAGTAACTTGCCTTGCCAAAGCCTTCCTCTCGGAAACCACCTGTATGTTTGTGGATAGTTAAGTGGTTTAGGGGTTCGTAGTGGGTGGGGGTGGTTTCGGGGAGGTGGCTGTGGTGCTGGTTGGGCTGATTGGTGGTGTTGGCGGCGGTCGGGAGGCTCTGACAGCAACAGTGATAGGGTGGTGGTGGTTGGGCGACTTTGGGAGGTTGGTTGGTGTTAGGGGGAAGAGGAAAAAAGAGAGGTTGGGTGGTGGTGGTGGGAGGTAAGAAGAGAGGTAAAAATAAACGAGGAAAAATGTTTTTTTGTTAAAATATAATTAAATAAAAATTAATAAATCAACGAATGACAAAATGACACGTGGACGTTTAACCTGTTAAAGAGGTTAATACCAGGTCATGACTTGTTAAAAACAGATGGCTATTAAAGTTTAGTTTATTCCAAGATAATTAAAAGATTGACTTATTTTTAGTGGACGGGGTAAAGGTTGACTTATTCATGAAAATTTTTCCTTTAAAAATTATAATAGGAAGTCAAAAGCAGGGCCCTTTCAATCAAGATATAAGTGGTCAGAAATGCATGAAGGAGGTAAACAGATTAATGCTTTTGGACTTTTTCGTCATTTTTACTTGAAACCCAACTCATCCCAACATAAAACCCTAATCTAGTGAAACCCTAAACAGACGAGAAAATTACAGATCAACAGTTGAACAAAGAGTTTAACCGCAATTGTGATCACAATTTGCAACGTGACCAATTCTCAATTTCTCAGAAAATTGAGTACGTAAATGAAAATTAAAGAATCAAGCATCAACCCATAAAGAATAAAGCAACCGAATTTTCGAATATTCAATCAAAATTCTGTCAAATTCCAAAATTATTCACAAAATTATTCCCAAATTCAGAAAATTCAAGCGATCACAAACAGCGATTAAACTAAATAACAATTTCTCACAAACAAAAACACAATCAAGATTAAAAGATAATTAAACAAGTTAAAAAGTTACACAAAATAAAATTTTAATTTTATAAAATTTCTACCTTTTCTGGTTTGAACTTTTTCGCGATCAAAGACTGAGAAGGGGACGAACCCTGTAAATCATCAAATTCCACATCCATAAATAACATTAAAGGTTTCTTCGTTTCGGAAAATTCAAATAATTCGATCTTTTAAATGATCTACTTCTCCTGCTTTACTGTGCTGCATTCACCCGTCGTTTTGACCGTCGCAGGGAAGAGAGAGAGAGAGAATGTGGGACCAAAAAAAAGAAGTATATGAGGTGGGAGAGGGAAAGAGAGTGTGTTTAGGTAAACTTTTTGAGTCCTTTGTTGAAAATGGAAGGGCAATCAATCGGTGAGGAAATTTCTTACAACTGTGTAAACTCAATTAGGGTTTTTAAGTAGTGGTTGTCAAAAACTATACTATTTATTAAAAGCTAAAATTTGTAGTCCTTCAAAAGAAAAAAAAAAAAGCTAAAATTTGTAGGTTTTGAGGGAATGGTTGTTTAAATACATAATTGTGTCTCCCTCTCATTGAGTACCCAATGAAGAAATATACCATCATTTTAATTGGCCATGTACAAAGGAATCAAACGAGCTAAGTCCAAAAGCATTTTATAAATATGAAGTCTATTTATTCAATTCAAGCCCATTTTAAAGTCCAATTAATTATTTTGGGATATTATCTCAGATAACCCTGACTTATAGGCATTTTTCCAATATAACCCCGACTTTGGCAGGTCTGTCTCCGATAACCCTGAACTTGATTTTTGTCATTAAATTGGACGGAATTAGACACGGCGTTAACTAGACCCTAACTTGGTTTGACTTTTGCTAACTTTATCTCCCTCTCTCATGTTCTTCACTCCATGTCTTCATCTCCTCTCCTTCACCTCCTCCACCTCCTCATGATTTTCCATCTCCTCCTCCATCCACCTCTTTTTTCATTAAGAATGGAAGAGAGCCTCTATGCGTTTTGTTAGTGTGAGAATGTCGTTTAGGGACAAGTCCACCATGCTCTACATGGACACGGGTTCATAGTCCACTGATTGCCAAATTCTAATGTGAAGAACACAAATTAAAATTCAAAATGTCATCATCAGATATCGAAATCGTTTCAGATTCAATCTCACCGAACAATAACACAAATCAACAACAGCAAAAAATTGTAATCAGTGATGTTTTTACTGCTTCAGTTTATGGCGACTTGCAGAAACTTCGCAAATTCGTCGAAGAAGACGGTGCTTCTCTCTCCTCCCTTGACCCTAATTGCGAAAACCGAATTGAATAAAGTTATATATAATATAAATAGAAAACAAAGCTCAAGAAGATGGGTGCTCGAAATCAAATTATTACCATAAAACCTAAGATGTTACCAAAAACCCTAGACTGAAAAAATTGGCAAAGCTGATATGAAGAATCAACGAATTTATATTGTTAAAACGTGTTTTCGCTCTCAACTTCGTCAGGCAGTTGAGTTCTTGCATGAGCCTGAGTGTAAACAGTAAACCATAGATTTGTCTTCTTTGGTTCGAATTATTGATATATTTTTTAGGTAGCCAATTTCGAATTGTACAACACATTGAAGGAGATGATTCATTTGGGTCGATAAGATTGCTTATTTTTGGGTTGCCGTGGGATTTTAGGAGCAATTGTGTGATTTGTTTGGTTGTTTATGCAAGGGAAAATGGTGAAATATTGAGTAGAAATAGGAATGGGTAATGAATTGCAGGTGGAGGAAAAATCAGGTGATGGTGGATGAGGTGGAGGAGAGAGAGGAAATCAGGGGGTGGTGGAGGGGGTGGATGAGAGAGAGAGGAAATTACTTGACAGTTGACTCCATTGATGAGTGCTTGAGAAGGGTGAGAATTGGAAGAACAAGAGAGAAAGAGATTGTTTGTTTTCTTTTTAATTAGTTAATGCCGTCAGCTATTCCGTCCAGTTTAATGACAAAAACAAGTTCAGGGTTATCGGAGACAAGCCTGCCAAAGTCGGGGTTATATTGGTAAAAGGCCTATAAGTCAGGGTTATCTGAGATAATATCCCTTTTTTGATAATTAATTATATTTTTAATATTCTTATTAATTATTCTCGATAATTATTTTTCTAAAGGATATTTCGAAAATCAGTTATTTCTAAAGATAGCTGATTTCAGATTCAAAAAAGATAAAATTTCATCAAAGATCGAGAAGAATCCTTAAACGAGTCAAATCTGCTCTAGATATGCGTTGCGCCAAGCACATGGCTCGTGCGCTAAGCGCATCGCTCATGCGCCTAATGCATGGCCCATGTGTGCCACACTTTGCTCTTGCGCTTAGCGCAAACCATGTTCTTATCCGCATGGTTTTCGACTTTCTTTGTCCTATAAATACTTTATGTTTCGACGAACGGCTTTAATACTTCATAATACGCTATCAATATACTTCAACACCTTTATGTACATTCAAACTTGTACTCAAACACATCAAACACTCCATTAATCTACATTCCAACTCCATTGATGCTTCAAGATTGCTCCTCCTGCGGATCGTCATATAAGACCCATGCGACAAAGGTATTATTTCTGAGAGTCAATTCAAATTTAATTCTTTTATCAAAAACAATTTACTTGACACAATGTAGATTTAAAAGGAATTCACGCTATTCTTGTATATTCTAATCTCTATTCCTCTTTTTCTTTTTCTTTTTTATTCATTATCATTATTATTCATATCCATGCATGTATGCTTTAATGCTTTCATCATCGCACATGTTTATTATGTCTAATGATCAAAGACCTATATAAAATGTTCCAACACTAAATTCAATTAATTTGGACGATTGGATTAGGTTCCCTGTAATTTAATTGCATAATAACATATCACCAAAAATTTATCTTTTATGTGTTTAACGAACCAACATATATTAATTTTTACATTGCATTAACATATTACTTGATTACTGTAAACACATAATCGTGTCTCCCCATTTGAGTACCCTATGATAAAATATCGCGCTCTAATTGGTCCGAATCGAAGAAAGAATAAATAATGAGCCTAAAATAAAATATTTTTTGCTCAAACCATATTTTATCCCATTTTCTAAGCCCACCTTCGAGAACCTTTTTATGAATAATGAATAATTTTATGAAAGCCCATTTCCTAAAATCTTTGTTCTAGCCCAATTTAATTAGGAAAAATGGATCAGAATACCCCCAACTTTGGGCGGTCCGCTTTTGATACCCCCAACTTTGGATTATTTTTAAATACCCCCAACTTTGGGGGTGGTCCGCCAAAAATACACCATTTACCTGTTATGACCGGTTGAAGTGGTAAACAAAAACCCCCCACCCCCTCTGCTCATCTTTCTTTCTCCTCTCCTCATCCCCCCACTGCCACCTTCCCTCACCACCATTTCTCTCTCCTCCCTACCACCTTCGTCACCACCTTCACTCCCACCAACAACCACCTCTGATTTCTCACCATCCCACCCGGCTCACTCATCTCCCTAAACCCTAAACCTAAGCTTTTCCGGCGAAATCGCACTCTTCGAACCTCCAACAAACTCAGAATCAATCGAACTACGCGGGATTTGTTTTTCGAAATGAAAATCATTCAGAATTAAACTAATTCGTGTTTGTTTTTCGAAGGGGTGAGGGGAGGGGGTGGTGGGGCTGCGAGATTCGAAGGGGGGGGGGAGGGTGGGGGATGCGGGATTCGAAGGTGTGGGGGGGGGCCTGGATTCGAAGGGGGTGGGGGGAGGGGGCGGGGATGCGGGATTCGAAGGGGTGGGGGAGGGGGCGGGGATGCGGGATTCGAAGGGGTGGGGGGAGGGGCGGGGATGCGGGATTCGAAGGGGTGGGGGGAGGGGCGGGGGATGCGGGATTCGAAGGGGTGGGGGGAGGGGTTGCGGGATTCGAAGGGGTTGGGGGAGGGGGGGGGGGATGCGGGATTCGAAGGGGTGGGGGGGAGGGGAGGTCGGGGCCGGGGGTGGTGGGGAGAGTTGTGGGGGAGGGGGTGGGTTTGCGGGGGATGAGGAGGGGGGGTGGGGGAGGAGTTCGAAGGTGGTGGTGGGCGTTGGGTGGGGGGAGGGGCAAAGGTGGTGGGTGGGCGTTGGGTGGGGGGGGGGGGCAAAGGTGGTGGGCGGGGGGGAGGGGTTCAAAGGTGGTGGCTGGGGTGGGGATGGGGTGTGGGGCTGGTGGCTAGGTGGTGGTTGTAATGGAGGAAGAAGAAGTAGAGGATGGAAAAAAAAAATTACCTTGCTACCAGGTTACAAGTCATTTGGGTGCATTTTTAGCGGACCACCCCCAAAGTTGGGGGTATTTAAAAATAATCCAAAGTTGGGGGTATCAAAAGTGGACCGCCCAAAGTTGGGGGTATTCTGATCCATTTTTCCATTTAATTAATAGAGTTAATGAATTATATTAATTAATTTTTATTAATTATCTAAAATATTTTCAAAATATATTTTATAAATGTGTTTTATGAAAATTCATCTTTATCTAAAATATTTACAAAATATTTATCATTATCTAAAATCTTTTCAATAAAAAATATTTTAGAAACCTAATTGTTTTCGGTTACTTATTACTCCCTAAACACTTCAGTACTTCACGCTATATAATATGTCACTCATCTCCCATGCCAAAATCATAATCCACACCGCCTACACATCAATCTCCTCAAATCACCTTCATACGGCTAATTCTCTTAACTTCCTCACTAACACTCTAATTCTCTCACCTCCTAAAAAACCCCACTCCTCATACTCATCCATCCTCATCATGTTAAACACTACCCGCGCCTATCTAATACTAAAACTCATCCACTTGGTCATCACCAAGCATACATCGTTCATCCCTGATCATTATCATACAACACATTATCAAAATACAAGGTCAAAAGAAATTAGCAGCAACTTGTATCACAAGCAGTAACACGCCTAATACAATAATCCAACTATTATATTGGCTCGGGCGATGTTCCGAGTCAGTTATAATTATCAAATATATTATTATTCATAAATTTCATAATTGATTTTATTAGTTTTGGTAATATTTTGTCAAGTGCTATTTAAAAATGGACATTAGGGCATGATAAGTTGTTTTTAAAAAAACTTCTAATGAATTGGGGATAGAAATAACAATTTCAATGGAATTGGGGTAAGACAATGTTATTACTTAATAAAAGTGTTAGAGATAAAAAAGCTTGTCTATGTCTTTACAATTACATATAATTATAAGACTTTATTATGTTTTACTTTGAAACATTAAGCATTGAAATTATAGTGGATTAGTGGTTAAACTCTCAAAGGTCATGTGTTCGAATCCTAGGATGTAACACGCCTAATACAATAATCAAAATAGTATATTGGTCCGCGAGATGCCCCGGGTCAGTTATAATTATCAAATATATTATTATAAATAAATTTCATAATTGATTTTATTAGTTTGGTAATATTTTGTCTAGTGCAATATTGAAAAATGGATGATATGGCATGATAAGTTACTTTAAAAAAACTTCTAAGGAATTGAGGATAAAAATAACAATTTCAATGGAATTTGGGTAAGAGAATGTTATTACTTAACAAAAGTGTTAGAGATCAAAAAGCTTGTTTCTGTCTTTATAATTACATACTTCCTCCGTTCCAAAATAAGTGAAACACTTCTCTCATTTATGTGAGAGCTTTTTGAGACAAGTGTTTCACTTATTTTGGAACGGAGGAAGTATAATTATAAGACTTTATTATATTTTATTTTGAAACATTAAGCATTGAAATTGTAGTGGATTAGCGGTTAAACTTTGACATTTCATTTCAAAGGTCATGTGTTCGAATCCTCGGATGTAACACGTCTAATACAATCATCAAACTAGTATATTGGTCCGGGCGATGCCTTGGGTCATTTATAATTATCAAATATATTATTATTCATAAATTTCATAATTGATTTTTATTAGTTTTAGAAAAACTTCCACATAATTGGGGATAAAAATAACAATTTCGATGGAATTTGGGTAAGATAATGTTATTACTTAATAAAAGTGTTAGAGATCAAAAAGCTTGTATATGTCTTTATAACTACATATAATTATAAGACTTTATTATGTTTTACTTTGAAACATTAAGCATTATAATTGTAGTGGATTAGTGGTTAAACTCTCACATTTCATTTCAAAGGTCATGTGTTCGAATCCTAGTAACTTTTTTTTTTGAAGAGAAAACGAGCGAGATATATTAAATAAGATCAAGTCCCGCCAAAGTTTGAATATTTTGTGGGAACGAGTGAGTACATATATAGTCAGACCCAACCACTGCATCCCACCTAGCTACAGAATGGGCTACTGTGTTCCCTGCTCGTTTAACATGAAAACATTGAAAGGAAGAGAAAAAAGAGCTAATCTCAATGATATCATCGAACAAGAGAAAAATAGGAGCTGCACCAATTTACCGGTTTCGTATAGCTTGCACCACACTTAGAGCATCAGATTCCAACACCACCTTCTCAAAACCCATTCTACGAGCCACTCCCACCCCAAAATGAGCTGCCCCAGCCTCGGCGAGTGCAGGACTCCAGTTTGCTGCTAGTCTCCTCACCCCAGCAGCAACAATATTTCCCCATTCATCCCTGGTAACCATTCCAAAGTTCACTCCCAAATCATGGCTCACATGTGCATCTACATTAATTTTAACAAAGGCAGCAGGAGGGAGACTCCATGCATCTCTCGTGGGAATTCTAGTGTGGTGTAGAGTGATACCCACCTTTTTATTATAGTCACCATACTCCATTTTCAGCTTTATGAAACCTGCAGCAACATAGATGGGTGTGATAATTTCAGCATCACCAAACACCTCCTTGTTCCTACAAAACCATGCAGCCCATGCTAGAGATGCAAAAGATGAGAGTTGTTCTTTGTTCAATTTTTCAGCTATCCAGACCAATCTATCCACAAAAGAAGTATTAGGTGCCTCCATTAGTAACCCCAAAAAATCACTGTGAGTCCAAATTTCCGTAGCATGTTTACAATCAAACTGAGAATGCATGATTGTTTCATCATCATGACCACACATTGTACACACGCAAGACTCACGAATATGGCGCTGTTGTAGAACACTCGATACTCCCAAACTTCCTTTACATGCTCTCCAAATGAAATGGTTAAGTTTCGGAGGGCTATCAATACTCCACACGAGTCTCCAAAGGTCACGTTCTCTGTCACCATAAAATAATTCCTATGTGCGTTGCTTCCCCATTCTTCCTAGCCAATAACCCGATCTAACAGTATACACACCATCTGAGGTAGGCCACCAATATCTCGAATCACCACGCTAAGAATGAGGGAGGGGAATATCGAGCACCCATTGTCGCTCATCAACAGCAAAAGTGGCATTCATCACGTCAACATTCCAGCACCCAGTGGCAAAGTCTAACAGTTCAGACACACGCATATCATTATAAGAGTTAGCTTGCGGTGACGGCACAATGTGAGCACCATTCCCGAGCAGCCATGAATCCTCCCATACTTTTATCAATTCACCATTCCCAACCCTCCACTTCAAACCTTCTAATAACAAAGACTTGGCACCGCAAATACTTCTCCAGCTGTAACTCGGGTCAAAGCCTCTTAAAGCATCAAGAAAATCCGAGTTTTTAAAATACCGAGCCTTCAAAATTCTATGAAGAAGAGAGGGATTTTCCATACCTAGTCTCCAACCTTGTTTTGCCAACAAATCTTGATTAAAGCACTTTAAATCCCTAAAGCCCATCCCCCCCATAGATTTAGGAAGGCAAAGCGCTTCCCAACTATGCCAATGAATCTTCTTAGAAGAATTATTTGAGCCCCACCAAAACTTTGCAAGCACAGCATGGATTTCATCAATTAGACCCTCCGGGATTATAAAAATGCTCATCATGTATGTTGGAATGGCTTGAGCTACAGCTTTAATTAGCACTTCTTTTCCGGGTCGAGATAACAACTTTTCTTTCCACCCTTGAAGTTTCTTCCATATTCTTTCCTTGAGGCAAGAAAGCACAACCTTCTTTGATCTCCCAATGATAGTAGGCAACCCTAAATACTTCTCATGTCTATCAACTTCTCGGACTCCCAAAGTTCTCACTATCTCTTCTCTTCTCTTCTTGATGACTCAACACATTTGCTGAAAGCTACTTCTGTCTTACTTAAATTAACTTTCTGACCATATGCTCTTTCATACGTTATGATTATATCAGCCACTTTAGAGCATTCCTGCAAATTAGCTTTTGCAAACAAGATATTGTCATCAGCAAAAAAAAGATGAGTAATCTCTGGGGCCCCTCTTCCCACACGAGCTCCATGGATAAGTTTTTCTCGTGCTGCTTTTTTAATCAATAAAGAAAAAACATCAGCACATATAAGAAATAAGTAGGGTGAGATAGGATCCCCCTGCCGGAGACCTCTAGTCGGGATCAAAGAGCCTGAAATCCCTCCATTGTACTTGAAAGAGAAGTACACACTAGAGAGACAGTTCATAATACGACGCACCCAATTTACATTGAACCTCATCTTCAACATCACTTTCTCCAAAAAACTCCATTCCACCCTATCATAAGCTTTACTCATGTCAAGCTTTAAGGCCACATTACCATCCTTCCCTTCCCCTCTTCTTTTCATGGCATGAAAGATTTCAAAAGCAATTAAAGCATTGTCAGTGATGAGTCTTTTAGGCACAAAAGCACTCTGGTTTTCCAAAATAATATCACCTAACATTTGTTTCATTTTGTTTGCAAGAGTTTTAGAAATAATTTTGTACAAGACATTGCACAAACTTATCGGTCTAAACTCAGTCATACTCTTAGGATCATTTACTTTCGGAATCAAAAAAATACAAGTACGATTTACCTCTTTCAAATTCACATCACCACGCCACCATCCTTGCACAAATCTGACCACATCCGCACCAACAACGGCCCACAATTTTTGAAGGAAAAGAGCGTGCATCCCGTCGGGCCTAGGAGCCTTATTTGGGTGCATCTGAAAAAGTGCCTCACGAATTTCTTCGCTGGTGGGTTCAAGCTCAAGAGAATCATTCATTTCTGTCGTCACCACAGTTTCAACACCCCTCATGGCCTCCTCAAAACCGCACGGGTTCTCAGTAGCAAACAAGTGCGCAAAATACGAAGAGATAATGTCATACATATCCTCCTTATCATCTTTCCATTCACTATTTTCATTAATCAACCCAACTATAAAATTGTGCTTCTTGCGGCTAGAAGCTTTATGATGGAAATAGGTTGTTTTCTTATCCCCATCACGAAGCTCGTTGGCTCGCGCGCGCGCATGCCAATATGACTCCTCAAGCTTCCGTAACTCGTCAATCTCATCACGAATAGTGTGACATTGCTGAAGTAGGTGAGCATCTAATGGCCCCCCTTGAATTGCTTTGAGTTTCTTCTCAGCCTCTTTAAGCCTTTTTCGAACATTACCAAAAGTATGAGCAGACCAAGAAGAGAGCTTCTCTGCCACCATATCAATTCGCGAGTGAATGGGGTCACCCAAGCCAGCCAACCATGCATCTGACACCACTTTCCCACAATCATCACTAGAGAGCCAAAGTGCTTCGAATCTAAATAACTTCCCCTTAGCTCGCTTATCCGGCCTAACCCCACACTTCAATAAAATTGCAGCATGATCCGAATGACATATGGGAAAATGATTCGAACATTAGAGAGAGAACTTCGAATCCTATTAACTACACATTGATAATATTTTTAAATGAGATTATAAACAGGTGTATTAAGAGGTTGAGAAAAGTGACACGTGGCACCGTTCCTTTGATAGGAACACCTTTTAATATATTTGTATAGATTTACTTATCTTTGAGGCTTGTTCGACACATTCAATCTAAGATTCGTACAAACCAACGACCCAAACAGAGGTATAATATCTGAGGGTCAATCAAATTAACAATCTTTCTTTGCTTTCTTTATTATTTTTATTATTATATTGAAGTTACTAACATTCTATTCATGATATAGATTGTTATTAATGTATTCCCGCGACTGTAAATAATTATGTATTACAACTAACTCCCTGCAATATTTTCTTTCTTTTTGTATATTTATTTTTCATGTATATTATTTTTTTGTAATTGATTACAATATTTTCCACCTTGTATATTATTGTCAATCAAGACCTAAATAAATATTCTAATGTTAAATCATATAATATGGACTACCTGCTAGAAACCTAGTGATATTGATTGCTAAATAACTTGCCACTAAAAAGTAGTTTTTTATGTGTTTAATGAACCAACCTAGACTAATCTTTTTTAGGGTGTTGAAAATATTATTTGGTTGTGTTAATTACATAAAACTTGCTATGAATCGTATTAAGTTGAGGCTAGCAATGGGCGAACGTGATTCATGATCATGTTCGTAACCTCACCCTCGAACTCAATTATTGGTTGAATGATCAACTATGAAGTCATGACGGGGAAATCTACATTGGATATGTCCCAGATTTGTCCCTAAGATTTTCCAGTATCCAATTAGTTTTATGAGTCTTCGTTTAAATACTTGTTGGCGACTTCAAAAATGTTTTTCAATAAAACCCTTCAATAAGCTAGTCAAATATGCACTCACACCGTGTAGGCAAATAAAATCATGCCTACTATTTGGCGACTCTATTGGGGAGAATTTAAAATTAATTAAATGAGTGGGTTAAACTTGAAAAATACGATTCCTTCTCTTTTTGATGCTATTGAATAACATATAGTTTTGCATATGCATGGCTATTAATCTGGGCCACTATAAGGAAAATCGTCCTTGCCTCATTAGCTCATGTTTTATGCGTGAGGCCACCCCCGGGGGTTTGTGCTTTGTCCTTCCAAAAAGTTTCCTGAGCGATAGTGTTGGATCTTAGTTATAAGCAAACCCACCCAACCATGGCATTATTATCTTGTTTCTAACTTGAGACTTGAGTGTTTCTTACTCGTGTCCACCTTTTTAAGCAAAGGTAGGAAGCGTGTGATCAATTTCTTAGTCATGGACCCTTTTCAGCCTAAACTTAAACCTGACCATAGTTTCAAACGTAGAACTGGACTTATAGGTTGAGGAACTTTGCATCCATGTTATGTGACATTTGCTTGTGTATGCAATTTTTTCCTATTATTGCCTTGTAAAAACGTTAGTTTGTATTGCATCTAAAATTTACGTCTCATATAAACTGCCAAATTGACCAAAACTTCGCCCAAATTGCCAAACTGTATGACGGGGAGCAGTGCGCCAAATGCATCTTGATGTGCCTAGCGCACTGCTCTTGCGCAATAAGCATAGGGCATGCGCCACACAAAACACTGTTGCGTGGCGTGCATCCTATGTGTCCCATGCTATTGTCGATTTGGCTGTTGTGTTGGCTGATTACACATTTTTGTGTCCTACATTCATTTGGACTCTTCAAAATTCCCACTTTTTTTCGAAAATCCCCTATGTTTTTCAAAAACTTATCATTATCCTTTTCCTATCTCATTCAAAAAAAAATCTTCATCTTTTTCCTATATCCTATCTTTTTCGGAAAATCCTCCATCTTTTTCAAAATTTCATTTCATCCATTACCTTTATCTCGTATCTTCTTGAAAAGCTATCCTATATCTTTTTCTTTGAAAACTTATCTCCTATCTTTTTCATAACTTTATCCCATCTCCTATATTTTTTGAAAATTCATCCTTTATTCTCTATCCTATCTTTCCACGTATATCATCTCATCTTTTCATGTACATAATTTAATTCCTTTTAGTGTCCACCTTATTATAAAAACTCCATCCACTTAGGAATTCTAACTTCATTAGAAGTTCGTCTACCCCAAATGTCTAGGTTCATCAGGTTTCACTATATCTAGAGTTCTTAACCGCGTCTAACTCCATTCATGTTAGGAGTCTTAACCTCGTCTAAGTTCATCCAACCAAGAAGTCTAGAGTCACTAGAATTCCTACCATCTTAGGAGTCTACCATCCATAGAAATCCACGCATAACAGAAGTCAAAATCCATTAGAATTTCGTCCATCTTAGGAGTCTAGGTTGTAATAACCCTATTTTTTAAAGCATTGCCGTTTATTAGATGCTAATTATATTTATTAAGTTAATTATGTGCCAGATTTTCTTATTTTATTTGAGGTGGAGTATAAATTTTATTTATCGTGTTTGTAATATAATTATTAATTTTATGAAGGTATTATTATTATTATATGTTTTGGGTTTTAGTTATTTCAATGAAGTTGAGTGATCTTCTTTTTTTCTCGTGTCTTCTAAACCCCAAACCCATTTTCTCTCGTGGTTTCCTTCACTCTCAAAAACCCTAAAACCCTCTCTCTCTCCTCCCCGTGAAACCCCCCGTCTCTCTCTCGCTCACCTGCGTTGTCGCCCCACCAACTTTACTTCAGCTCGCGGAGCTTCTCTCTTTCTCGTCACCATGTTGTTTCTACTGCACCGTTCTTGTGTTGATGCTGCTGGTTGTTGTTGTTCTGTTCGTGTTGTCAGTGCCACCATCGGCGTTATTGCTGGCGGTTCTTTTGCTCGTCACCACAAGTCGGTGTTGTTGCTCCCCCTGCTCTATGTAGCTGTCCTTTTCTTCTCTCTCCTATTCGCCTGCTCCTCCCCTCTCGTCGGCGCTGCTATACCTCGTCCGCCGCTGTGTGGTGGTTGCTACTGCTCGTGTTTTCTCCTACCTCCTTGTGCTATTGCCAGTCGGTACTAACCCCTTTGTTCCTTCCTTTCTTCTTGTTATTATGCTTCTAGTTTTATATGAACTTTATAAATGGATTGTGGGTTGTGCTTATAGTCAATGATGTTGAATTCATTGTTGTTTATGAATTGAAATTCCAAATTGGATGGTGTTGTATTGATTCATTGGATCAATGTGTGTTGTTAAATTGTTACTAATTATTAGCACATAACCTAAATTGGGAGTAGCCATCATGTTGATCAATCATCTTAAGTTGTGGTATTGCGAGTTTTGGAAAAGGAATCAATTTAACATAATAGGGGATTAAGGAATTGATAATGTAACTACAAATGAATTCTAAATTAGGAATTAGCTAATGTTTTGTGCTAGTTAAGTTAACTTATGTGTTATGGGTGCAATCAAAATTATTATTATTATTATTATTATTATTATTATTATTATTGCTTTGGAGGTAATTATTAAGGTGGTTAAACAGATTGGAGTCATTTCCTTTTCGTATGGATTTGACAAGACTAATTATAGCATTAGAATGAATAATAAGGTAACTAGAGACGGTTCAAGAGAATTAAATTTAGATATATTTTATTTGATTAGTAATTTGAATAGTTAGTAATATTCAGTAATCAGTAATGTTGTTGATTGTGGAAATATGGAGGATAATTATAAGCTTGAGGTATCTCTTATATAAGTAAGACTATGGATTGCAAATTATAGTGTCGAACTTAAATAGTATATATATTGTCAAGCATTGTGGTAATTTAAGTTAATGGTTGAGTTATGAGTTTAATGTATTACAATGAAGAAGTTATAATAGTCATATATTAACTAGTCAAGAACTATATGTCGAGGCCCCAAAGTAAATTGATTTTAGTTAGTGTAACGATAGAGGATTCCTAAATTGTTTAATATAGTAAAGTTGGGTTAATGGTTAATATTCATAAAAATAAGCTAGTATGCGAGTTTAAATCACTAGGTTGGATATAAACTGCTAATTACTTTAAAGTAGTCTTAGTTATATGGTGTAGATAATTTTGCTAAGTAATACATGTTAGTGTTTAAAGTGACTATCAAATAGAGTAATGTAGGAATGGAATTATGCTTAATTCAAGTTGTGTTCCTTCGATTTGTGGAATCTGGTGATTTGTTTAGGGCCCGTTCGGTATTACTGTGGTTTTCTGTTTTTTGGTTTTTTGATTTTCAAAGTCATATGATATATGTCCTATAATGAATAAAAAATTAGTCAAATTTATTGGGAACATGATGATTTTGAAAACTGACAACTAAAAAGTGAAAACCACTTTTTCTGGTTTCCGGTTTTTGGTTTTTAGTTTTCAAAAAAACTGAAAACTGAAAACAAAAAACGATAACGAACGGGCCCTTAGATGGTGGTTTATTGAGTTTTGAAAAGTGATATGCTTATATAAGAGTAAGAATCATAACTTTGAGTTGTTAGTTTGCCAAAGTCTTTATTATAGTAATAAGTGAATTTGTTAATCGTATGATTATGTTCTATTTGTGATTAAGTATAATTCTACGAAGATGTTTCATTGGTTTAGTATAACCTGGTTAGAGTTTTCCAATGGTTTAATGAGGAAGGACTAATTAATATTTGTTAATAATATAGAGATTATTGGAGGTAGTGTAATTAATTGTGGATTAGGTCATCGAGGATGTGTTTAATAGAGGATTTCACTTTAATAATTATAAATGGAGTAATTTGTTAAAGTAAGATTATTTAATTAGTGTTCAATAAAACGAGTTAGTAAGTGAGTTTAAATAAGTAAGTGAATATAAGTTCAGTAATTACTTAATAGAAGTTTCACTTATACGGTTGCGTAATGCTCTAATCAAAATGAGGTAGACTCTCTTACATGATTATGAGTAAGGTCCGTCATTGGGTTCGTTATTGATTTCGTTAATTGGACTTAAAGTAATGGTGTAGTATATATGAGCCATAGCTAATTGTTTTCATTAATCAACCTTTGATTAATGAACCTAGAGTGTGGTGTTTAAGTTAACTCTCCTTAGTTAATTCTAAGAGAGAGACCTATTTGAATTTATGGTTGGTGCTTGATAATTGTTATTATCATTGTTGAGATAAATGTAGATTGATAATTATGAAGTGGAAAAGAGTATGAACTATTTATATGCCAAAGTATGTGATGTGTGTAATTGATTTAGTAACTCTCGTTAGTTCATTCTAACTGAGAGACTTTGTGTCATTGTGTAGACACCAAATTTTGAACTCTTTTTCCGGATAAATAAAGGTTTTGAAAAATAAAAATAACAAAATCATCATGCAGCGTGGAGCACGCACCTCGGAGCGCGAGTTTCATTCCGTCGCACGATTTTCCATTTTTGCGTATTAATCATACATTTTCGGCTTAGAAGTATAATTTTCGTGAGTTGTAGTCAATACTACCACCACCGTTTTAATAAACTAATTCGTAGTATAATCATGCTCGTCTTCATTAATTTGATGAGTTTTCATTAATTATCTTAAGTTAGTCTTTCAGAAAAATGAAAAAACAAGTCGCGATTAGGCGTCGGGATTTTCGTCGTATCCCAAAATCGGCATTAATCAGTTTCTTGATGGTCAAGTCATTGTTCATTGGATAAAGAATAAGAATATATTCTTTATCCACTAAACACATCCTTTATCCATTAGTTAGAGAATAAGAATCATGAAAAGATGTGAGAAAAGATTTTTTCCGGAAAGGTCAGGTGTGCGCCAAGCACACAATCATGCGCCAGACGCATGATTGTGCGCCTAGCGCACAAGCTAGTCCTGCACCAGACGTAGGACCTTGCGCCAGGCGCAAGGTGATGTGTCTAGCGCAGCTTCCTGCGCTAGGAGCAGCATTCTGGTCAGTTTCGTTTGCACGATTTTCAATGCATTTTTTTTGCATATTAGGATGTTTTAGGAAGAATATTTTCTGAAAATCTGATCTTGCCTCATTAATGAGCAAATCTAAAAAAGAATAAGAATATTTATGTTTCCAAATAGATTTGATGATGTCATTAGGGTGAAGTCATTAGGGTAATTAGGGATGATGTAATCGGATTTTTTTGGATGAAAAATCTGATTTTCTACCTCTTTGAAACCCTAGTTCACCTCCCTCATTTCTCTATAAATACCCTCCAAAATTCACTTCAAAACCAAGTTGAAAAAAACAAAATTCAATTTCACTCTCATCTTCTCTACTACTCTTCTCCTCCTTAATCTTTTCATCTAAGCAAAAGTCTTAATAAGTAAAAGTAAAAGAAGTTCATCAAAAAGAAAAAACACAAAAAGAGTTTAAGTTAGCAATTAAGAAGATTTAGAAACTCACTTAGAAATTAAGAAAAATCACAAAAAAAGGTAGAAAAATTTGCAAAAAGGAAGTGCATCATTGAGCTAGCAAGGTAAAGTTGAAGTTCTTGTTATTTTGATTATCTTCTTAATCATGTACTAACTTCTTCCTTGTTTTCTTCTTATCATTTTTTAATCTTTGGAGTGATTTGGGTATGTGGAAATCCTAATAGGTTCCCAACCTTAAATCACCCCACCTAGAATAGTCACCTCTAATGGGGTGACTCTTAGGAAACAATGTGATTATGTAATTTTCCTTAATCAAGTTGTTATTCATCACCAAAAATGATTTCATAAAAAAAAAATTCAAGATAGTTGTGCATAAACATCTCCATAAAAAAAGAAAATGTGATGCTGTAATTATTATCAGTTTTAATTTCGTATATCATTCCATTTTTTCGTATGTCTTATCAGAGTAGTTGGTAGGATTTAATATTTTTCCTATGAAGTTCAGGATGTTTCCAGTAACTGGGATTTGGAATTTCTATAAAACAAATTTTGTGGAAATAATTAAAAATCGTACAACTTTATTGTGCAAAACTGATTTTGTTCAGTACCACCTAAGCTTGTTCTGTCAATAAAGTTAAAAATAAAATCCTTTAGATAAAACTAAAAATACAAAGTTTGAAGAAAACATCAGTAGATTTTCAAAAATATAAAAATCATGTTCATATGAATTTCATACAATTTTACATCATTTTTACAAACTCATTCATGTAAATCACTAAATTCCAGAAAATTGATTTTCCTTTCAGTTAAGCAAATAAATAAAAAAGGTCTTAAAAGTGTCCAATTAAAGTGAAAATTTCCAGTATAGTTCTTCAAAGTGTTTAGAATGTTCATACTAAAATTCACTTCAAAACGAGTTCGATAAGCTAGATCTCAAAGAATAATTTGAATAAAGGTCCTGTTTTGACCAGTTTGAGTATACAATTCACCATAATTCAAGTGGTCACTAAAAACTTGTTAAACTTTGATACAACATAAAGAACTCACTGATCTATCCATAGATGTATCATATGCTCAGTTTAACACTTTGTACAGAAAGTTATGATTTTTGTAAGTCAGTATAAGAACAAAAAGGCAATCTGGGAAATGAAATAAAGTGATTAACTCACCTTTCATAAAAAAAAATGTGTTTTCTTCATACGAAAATGTGAATAAAAAATCATGAAAAATTAAGTTTCTCTTAAAATGATTCATTTTATCATGTAAATAAAAACGGTTTTTTCACCATATACCCCTGACTAATTTTTTTTTGCACCATATACCCTTTCAACTTTCCAAATTCACCATATACCCCTCACGTTTGAAAAAATACATCAAACTACCCTTTTGACTAACGGTGTTAGACTTCCGTTAGTCATTAACCCCTAATCCCCCTCTAACCCTAACTAACTAACCTAAATCTACCCCCTAACCCTAACCTTAATCTAACATCCTAACCCTAACCCTAACACTTAACATCCCCACCCTCCCCCCCACCCCTTCCCTCCACTGCCCCCACCACCCCCTCCCCACCACCATCCTCGAAGCCCCCCTCCTCCCCACCAGCGTCGCCCCTCCCCTTCCCCTCGACCCCCTCCCCCTCCCCCGCCGTCGTGAACCCCCCCTCCCTCCCCCCCCCCCTCGAATCCCGCAGCCCCAACAGCCCATCCCCCCCACCCTTCGAATCCCGTCGCACACCACACACAAACCCACCCTTGCACTCTTCGTCGCCAATCCCTGTCGCCATCGAGTTCAGCCGCTTCCCTTCGCGCACCCCGAAGCCCCTTCAAACCCGACCTCAATGTTTGGCCGCAAATCCATGAAAATCTACTGAAAAATCAAGAGATCTGCAACCCCGTAGAATTCGAAAAATCAAGAGATCTCGCAACCCCATATGAATTCGAAAATCCCATAGAATTCGACAAAGAGGGGTTCGAGATTCTTGATTGATTTGGGGTTCGAGATTCGACGACAGAGGAAGGGGAGATGGGTCATTGGGAGAAGGGGGAGGGGCCGCGGGGTGGGGAAGGGGGAGGGGAGGGGGGGGTGGGAAGGTGGAGGGGGCCATGGGGTTGGGGAAGGGGGAGGGGGCTGCGGGGGTGGGAAGGTGGAGGGGCCGAGGGGGGGGGGCCAGGGAAGGGGGGCCGGGTGTGGTGGGGTGGGGGGGGGGGTGGTTAGGGTGTGGTGGGGGGGGTGGGGTGGGGTGGGGTGGTTAGGGTTTAGGGTTGATTAGGGTTAAAGGGGGATTAGGGTAGGATTTAGGGTTAATTAGGCTAGAGGGGTTAGGGCTAAGGGGGAATTAGGGGGTTAATGACTAACGGACGTTAACGCCGTTAGTCATTAAGGGTAGGTTGATGTATTTTTTAAAACGTCGGGGGTATATGGTGAATTTGGAAACTCGAAAGGGTATATGGTGCAAAAAAAAATTAGTCAGGGGTATATGGTGAAAAAACCGAAATAAAAATCAATAAAAACTGTCATGAAAAATCAAAATCAAAGAAGTTAATTAATCTTTAACTTTCACAAATTCACAAATAATCATGAATTCCAAAGCCCATTCAAGGAAGTGAAGATCAAGGAGCATCATGGTGAAGATCAAGATTGAAGATTTGTATAGATAATAGATTTTGTACATATTGTTGTAATAATAGTTTATTTGTAAATAATTGTTGCATCACTCAATTAATAAAAAAACATGGAGATGTTTATGCATAATGTTCATAAATAATTTCACAATTCTTTTTGATAAAATGAGCAACCAATGTTACAAATATTGCATGTTGGGCCAATATATCATAGTATATGAATCAAATGACACAATCTCAATTAAGAGGAAAAATTGCAAATCTAACTAAGTTAAATTGTATGATGATCCATCTTACATTTGAAAAATGTGTTCTCCATATTCAAATGGATTAATCATATAATTTGACATAATTAGATTGGTAATTACGATCTCCGAATTGATTTTAGGCCGTTTCACGTGTCTCGCTTTAAATGGCCAAATTTCAATTAGCCAAACACAAATCTCCAAATTCGATCTCAAATTGATCATTTCTCTCCAAATGACTTTATAATCTTCAATAAAGATTATTTCCCAAAAGCCTTCAATTAGGAAGCAAACCTTCTAAGACCTCTCGAAAATCATAAACGTGATCACTATTAAGGTAGTTATTTCAATCCTCGATTAATCGCTAATTAGAGCGGTTAACTCAAACTTATTCTAATCACTAATTAGGGTGATTATCTCCAATTATTATTTAATCACTAATCAGAGTGATTATCTTAAACCCTAATAATCGTTAATTAGGACGATTATTCTTCTCATCTAATCACTAATTAGAGTGATTATCTTAAACCCTAATAATCGTTAATTAGGACGATTATTCTTCTCATTTAATCACTAATTAGAGTGATTATCTCAAACCTTAATGATCGTTAATTAGGACGATTATTTTTCTCATTTAATCATCACTAATTAAAGTGATTATCTCAATCCCATTTCAATCAAATAGATTTGTTTAATTCTAAAAGTGAGTTATTCATAATCTATTCTCTCCTCTTCTTTCCCCAGTGAAATTGGCCATTTAGGGTGAGACATATGCTCGAACTACGACGGTTTTGATCCATGAGTGGATTCCAATCCCGCAATGATTGGTACGTAGTGCAACTTCAGTGCTCAAACCTACCATGTACAAATGATATATTGGTCCTGAATAAAAATGGTTAATGTGTATATGTGCAAATTATGTGATTTTCTTTCTTTGTAATAGCCATGATTACTTTAAAATGGAAAATAACGCATTTAGTAAGAGCCCGTTCTTTAGAACGGAAGAGGAGACGAGTTCCAGACGTTCGCACCTCTTAACCTAAACCCCGAACCCTATCTCATGGTATGAAAGACCAATTTTCAAAAAGTCTTATCCATATGAAGTCATCATCGTTTTAAATGATTTTTCTTGAAATTGATTTTAAAACTATTTATTAAATAAATCTGTCGCTATTCAGATATTAATAGGGTGGCGACTTCCAAGTTTTCTAAAACTCAAAGTCCAATGAGAGACTTTCGTGGGATTCAGACCGTTAATTAAGACAATCAAAAATCGGATACCACAGGTTGGCGACTTCACTGGGGATAGTACTTCCACTTGAAGTATAAGAGGTTTAAACCTGAACAATGCGTTATTTTCCATATGTATATGTAAGTATAATAAAAAAAAAGGTTAATCATGGCTATTCACAATTTAATTTTTGTATATAGCATGCTTATGTGAAAATTACGTGTGCTTGGTAGTTTATCGATCCATACACGTGCACTCTTTTTAACCATTTTCTTATTAGGTCTGATACCTCTGTCTATTGGCAAGGGTCAGAATTTTAGAATGACAAATTAATGAATTAAGGGCGTAAAACCTGCATCCGCGAGCTATTGCGACCGGCTCTGTCAGGAGCGTCCACCCTCGATGGACACAATGGAAGTCACCTTTAACATAATCTCTCCCTAAATGAATCACCTTTTAGTTGACTTCTAGGACACAAGGATCAATGCACAAATGTCCTTTATTTATTTCAGTTATTGAATAATGTGAAAAAACTTTCAAAAAATTCCTCAATCCGTTTTCAGTCGGTCAATATTTCGGTAATCATTAAGTATAGCTGAATTGCTGCTGAAATGATTATTGAAATATTAAGAGCATTTTTGTTTATTTATCACAAGAGTCATGTAAAAAAAAATGTGTGTGCTCAACCATTTTTTTAAAAAAAACTCACATTTACTTCAAAATTCTTTTCATTCAAATTGGTTTTTCCAAAAACAAAATTGATTTCTAAAAAAAAATCCTGTTTTGAAAATAATCCCAAAAAAAAATATAAAAAAATGAAAAAGAGTCATAATCACGAGTTCAAAACGTGTCATGTTTAGGAATTAGAATGTAATTAAAACATATAGTCCAAAACACGAGAAGTCTAGACTAAAAATTTTAGTGTCAAAAGGGATACTGTTTTAAAAAAAAATAAAAAATAAAAAAATTGTGTCAAAAGGGATAATTGTTTTCGAAAAAAAGGGAAAAATTCTTCCATTTCCTGCTAAAATAAATATAAAGAAAAATTCATCAGTCATTGACTAACATTGTTAGTGTGTACATTTAAGGTACTTTAAAATTAGTCTAATCCTAAGAGGGGGAGCAGACGTATTCAAACAGGAGAATACATGGCCTGGCGCTTAGCAAACTGAACTCGGAAAAGGGTTGAGAAGAACCCGAGTACATCATATTAGTCTAATCCTAAGAGGTGGAACAGACGTATTCAAACAGGAGAATACATGGCATGGCGCCCGGCAAACTAAAGTCTGAAAAAGTTTGAGAAGTACCTGAATCATTTAATTGCTTTTATATTGTACTTTGTAGGTATAGCTACGTGCGGCTTGATTCCCTAAAAAAAAAAAAAAAAATCTAATGTTGTATGCATCTATCTTAGTTTCTCTACTATGTAATGTACTAAAAGGGGTACGTAGGCAACACATTTTCCGAGTGCAGCTGCAAAAAAAAAAAAAAAAAAAAGGAAAATTTTGTAAAATTCCATATATCAGAACTACGTTGGGCCTGATTCTCCATTCAAAAAAAAAATCAATCATCACCGAAAAAAACTTCCCCAAATCCAAATACACTTATGGAGATACGTAGGCAACCTTCGGGTGCGGCCCCTTTTGCATTTAATATTTTCTTTTGTGGTTTCAACACTTAGAAGCAATCAATAGATGCAAATCACTACAAAGAAGAACGATATATGGGGCATTATAATTTGCCAAAATGAGGACACATGCCTCGTTATACCTCTTTTCTCTTATTTCTATAGTAGCAGGAAATGGAAGGATATTATCAAATTGATTTTGAAAAATGTTTGTGGATTATCCCAAAACAAATGAGTCCAAGAGTGGCAGTCTAAAATGTAAATAAAAGGTCCAAAGTCCAAAAAAAAAAAAAGGAATAACAAATCAAATAAACCTAATGAAAAATCCAAAACAAATGATAAAGTCAAGGTTTCACACCTTTTGATAAATGATAACTGAAATGGGGGTTAAAAGAAAAAAAATAATTTTCAAAGATATCATTTCTTCATTCCCTGCAAAAAAAAACAAAAAAAAAAAGAAACAAAGTCTGGACAAACTTCTGTGTTAACTTTTTCATCTCATTCCATAGGAACTCTGCCTGGGCCCGCTCAGGATCTAGGCTGATTCGCCGAAGTTCTGACCATAGTGAACGTTCTCTGTCAGTAATAATGTCATCCTTGTCTACACCAGTTGTATTCTCTGCTACACGTCTCAACAACATGTCTGAAATTCCGAACAACGAGCACCAACATAACTCTACCCCTCCACCTGATCCAATGACTGAGCTCCGAGGACTTGTCCAGGCCATGCTTGACCGACAGGATAATATTAAGCAAACTGTGTTGGGCATAATGCGTCAAAGCGCCCAGATGCCTCCTCCTCCTCCTCCTCCTCCTCCTCCAGAGTCGGAAGTAGCTTCGCCTTTTCATCTTGAGCCTCTGAACAATGAGAGAGAAATTCCCACTAAACTCGAGGAAGAAGTAGTCAAGCTTAAAGAAGTCTTAAAAGGCATGACTAAGGCTGAACCATGGATGGATATTCATGGATTAACTCTTTTCCCGAAGGCACGATTACCCCATGGTTTCAAAATGCCTAATCTGACAAGGTTTGATGAGACCGGTAGCCCCACCAATTTCCTGAAAATGTATGTAGGGGCAATGAGTCCCTGGGGAGTGGAAGAATCCTTGATGGCCCAACTATTTCAACAGTATTTAGATGGTGCTGCAACACATTGGTTCCTCAACCTTGAAAATGCAAAGAAATCCACTTGGGCTGACATAGTCAGAGAATTCTCAAACCAATACAAGTATAATGAGGAAATTGATGTTACTAGAAGGGATCTGGAGACCACTTCTCAAAACCTCAATGAGACATTTTCTTCATTCATCACTCGATGGAGAAACAAGGCTTCCAAAATGATGAGTAGGCCTAATGAAGAGGAACAACTGCAAATAGTTATGAAAAACCTTCTTCCTGTCTATCAGAAGCATATGGCATACCAGTATTTCCCGACTTTCAAAGCCTTGATTGCTACGGGAACTTTAGTTGAGGATGCTGTGAAAAGGGGAGACATCAAGAAAGATGAACCTATTGGCGGCGCTACTTATAATGCGAAATTTGGGAATAACAAAAGAGCCCCAAACAATGATTCAACAGCTCCTAAGACAACTAATGCGATCCATGCCATTGGTGCATCGTCTGCATTCCAGTTGCGACCACAGAGGAACTTTACTCCTTTGAACATGACTTATTCCCAAGCTCTCTCCAAGTTAAAAAAGGCCAATCGCATTCAACCCTTGAATCCACGCCCACCTCCTAAAAATCCTTACCCTAGTTATGACCCAAATCAAAACTGTAGATATCATCAAAGCCCGGGGCATAATACTGAAAACTGCGCGGCTCTAAAGCATCAAATTTAAAACCTTGTGGATGATGGAAAACTTTCTCTGGGATCCATCTCCAATAAACCAAATGACTCTCAGCCTAACATCACAAAAAACCCCCTTCCTAATCATAAACCCTCATTCGCCATTAATGCCATCTCAGCTGCTTCGGACGGATGCGATCCAGTTCAGTTAATCCGCAAGACAATTCCTCAAATGTATGAAATGCCGATAGCCATAGGTTACAAGTGCATGGTCTATGACTATTCCACTCAAAAAAAAGTCAAAATAATGCCTTGTAAAGACCCCAGCTTCACTCTAAACAAAGATCCATTCTCTGACATATGTGGAACTTTGGACTATGATGGTGCCTTCTTCATTTTGGACTCTGATGCTGATGAAGATGCCTCTTCGGACTTAACAATCGTGGAGAAGAACACTAGAGGACATTCCACCACTCCAAATACATACCGGCGCCCCATCTGCCTCGATGATCTTAGTGATGAGGAGTATGTGGATATCTCTCATTTGACTAGAGCAGGCCGCCACTTTAAACCATCCCATTTGGAGGATGAAAATCCTTTGGAGGTATTGAGAAGGAAAGAAAAGGGCAAAGAGCCAATGATAGAAGAAGGTAACAAGGAAGATGATGCTATCAAGCGCATGAAAGAAGTAAATGCTAATGTTTCCATCTGGAAATTGTTAATGCATTCCCCCTTCATAGGGCAAATGTTCTAAAGCATCTTAATGAAGCCTCTGTAAGCTCTTCTATAACACCCGACCGGATGGTGGGGCTCATTCATGGGGTAGATCGAACTCTCATGTTCACGCACAATGATCTCCCCGACAATAGCAACCACAAAGAATTCATTACACATCACTATACGCCGTAATGGATTGGAGATACCTAGGGTGTTGATCGACAATGGCTCCGCAATTAATGTTTGCCCTCTGCGTGTGCTAATAAGGCTTGGGTATTCAAAAGAGGATCCGGTACCATCCAACCAGTGGTCGAGCATATGATAATGCTAAGAGAGAAGTATTGGGTTTGATCGGCCTCCCTCATTGAATGTGGTCCCGTGGCAAGGAAGGTGGAATTCATGATCATTGACATACAAGCCTGTTTTAATTTCTTATTAGGAAGACCATGGCCGCATGAAAATAGGGCGGTAGCCTCTACTCTACATCGAAGGTAAAGCTTTTCACTGATCAAGGTGCTGTGACTATTTCTGGTGATCCAGAAATTATGACCATCTCCAACGCCAGAAAATCGGTATTGTATCTAAACGAAGTAGAGGGAACTAGGTTGGATGGTTACACTATCCACTGTATTCTAGCAGCGCCTGAAAATTCCTGGATGAATGAGGTGCCAGCTGCCACACCAGATACAAGCTCTGAAGAAATAGAACCGGAGTATAGTGAGGATGACGAGGAAGAAGTGGGAGCTCCAAGCATTGACACTCATGATACCTCAATTGAAGCACCAGATGAATCCTGTATCGGCAACCCTCAAGACAATGATGATCATGACTCAAAGAAGAGATCCAGGACCGACGATTTTGACCTGGACTTTAATGTAGTATGCCTTGTTCGAGAGGTTCACACTGAGTCACTGATTCTCTTTCCAGGTAATCAACATGAAGATCACTATCGTGAATTACCCCAATTCAGAAAATTTGATGGGAACGGTGATCCTTTTGTCCACTTAGTGGGATTTGTGAATGCCTTGCATCCATGGGGCATACCAGAGGAAGATTACCCCATGCTGTTTGACAAGAGTTTAGAAGGACCGGCTTCGACGGGTGACTATTCTTCGGATTGTGTAGATAGGGCTAGTTGGGAAAATGCTAGCCAAGCCTTTGTTAATTGGGCTCTCGAGCATAAACAAACTGATATCAAGAAGTTCAAGCTAGTCACTTTGCGTCAAGGCAGCTTGGAAACTTTCTCACACTTTTGTTCAAGATGCGCTTACATTCGCGCCCAGCTTTGTGTCCCTGTTACCGATCGGGAATTCATGCTCATATTGCTGCGAAACCTGAATGATTTCTATTATCGTCACATGGTTACTATCAAATACACCTCCCTCAGCCACATGGAACAACATGGTTTCGACATCGATACTCTGAAATTGCAAGAAAAACGACCTCGGGAAGATCTTGAAACTCCCAATACAAATCCAAGGGTTTATGCTAAGATGGATGAACCATTGAGTATGGTGTATGATCGTCTTCGGAGGCAAGGTATACTTCAAGTTCCAGCGCACGTGCACTGCTTACCCCTTCCTGGAACAGACATGAGCAAACTCTGTGCTTATTGTAGTCAATTTGGGCATGAAACTGATCGATGCCATGACCTTTACTACAAAGTGCAAAGCCTGATTGATCGAGGCGTCATTAGTCCAACCCACAAAGAAATACCTGCAAAGATGGTGTCATCTCGTCCGCGACCGCAATCCCAAGTCGATATCTTTCGCAAACTGGTTGAACAAGGTAAGATCCTTTAGATAAAACTAAAAACACCAAGTTTGAAGAAAACATCAGTAGCTTTTCAAAAATATAAAAATCATGTTCATATGAATTTCATACAATTTTACATCATTTTTACAAACTCATTCATGTAAATCACTAAATTCCAGAAAATTGATTTTCCTTTCAGTTAAGGAAATAAATAAAAAAAGTCTTAAAAGTGTCCAATTAAAGTGAAAATTTCCAGTATAGTTCTTAAAAGTGTCTAGAATATTCATACTAAAATTCACTTCAAAACGACTTCGATAAGCTAGATCTCAAAGAACAATTTGAATAAAGGTCCTGTTTTGACCAGTTTGAGTATAAAATTCACCATAATTCAAGTGGTCACTAAAAACTTGTTAAAATTTGATACAACATAAAGAACTCACTGATCTATCCATAGATGTATCATATGCTCAGTTTAACACTTTGTACAGAAAGTTATAATTTTTGTAAGTCAGTACAAGAACAAAAAGGCAATCTGGAAAATGAAATAAAGTGATTAACCCACCTTTCATAAAACAAATTGTGTTTTCTTCATACGAAAATGTGAATAAAAAATCATGAAATTTTAAGTTTCTCTTAAAATGATTCATTTTATCATGTAAATAAAAATCAATAAAAACTGTCATAAAAAATCAAAATCAAAGAAGTTAATTAATCTTTAACTTTCACAAATTCACAAATAAACATGAATTCCAAAGCCCATTCAAGGAAGTGAAGATCAAGGAGCATCATGGTGAAGATCAAGATTGAAGATTTGTATAGATAATAGATTTTGTACATATTGTTGTAATAATAGTTTATTTGTAAATAATTGTTGCATCACTCAATTAATAAAAAAACATGGAGATGTTTATGCATAATGTTCATAAATAATTTCACAATTCTTTTTGATAAAATGAGCAACCAATGTTATAAATATTGCATGTTGGGCCAATATATCATAGTATATGAATCAAATGACACAATCTCAATTAAGAGGAAAAATTGCAAATCTAACTAAGTTAAATTGTATGATGATCCATCTTACATTTTAAAAATGTGTTCTCCATATTCAAATGGATTAATCATATAATTTGACATAATTAGATTGGTAATTACGATCTCCGAATTGATTTTAGGCCGTTTCACGTGTCTCGCTTTAAATGGCCAAATTTCAATTAGCCAAACACAAATCTCCAAATTCGATCTCAAATTGATCATTTCTCTCCAAATGACTTTATAATCTTCAATAAAGATTATTTCCCAAAAGCCTTCAATTAGGAAGCAAACCTTCTAAGACCTCTCGAAAATCATAAACGTGATCACTATTAAGGTAGTTATTTCAATCCTCGATTAATCGCTAATTAGAGCGGTTAACTCAAACTTCTTCTAATCACTAATTAGGATGATTATCTCCAATTATTATTTAATCACTAATCAGAGTGATTATCTTAAACCCTAATAATCGTTAATTAGGACGATTATTCTTCTCATTTATTCACTAATTAGAGTGATTATCTTTAACCCTATTAATCGTTAATTAGGACGATTATTCTTCTCATTTAATCACTAATTAGAGTGATTATCTCAAACCTTAATGATCGTTAATTAGGACGATTATTTTTCTCATTTAATCACTAATTAGAGTGATTATCTTAAACCTTAATTATCATCAATTAGGGTGATTATTTTCTAACCTCCATTTTTAATCACTAATTAAGGTGATTATCTTAATCCTTCATATTTTATCACTAATTAAAGTGATTATCTCAATCCCATTTCAATCACTAATTGGAGTGATTACCTCATTTCAAATAGATTTGTTTAATTCTAAAAGTGAGTTATTCATAATCTATTCTCTCCTCTTCTTTCCCCAGTGGAATTGGCCATTTAGGGTGAGACATATGCTCGAACTACGACGGTTTTGATCCATGAGTGGATTCCAATCCCGCAATGATTGGTACGTAGTGCAACTTCAGTGCTCAAACTTACCATGTACAAATGATATATTGGTCCTGAATAAAAATGGTTAATGTGTATATGTGCAAATTATGTGATTTTCTTTCTTTTTAATAGCCATGATTACTTTAAAATGGAAAATAACGCATTTAGTAAGAGCCCGTTCTTTAGAACGGAAGAGGAGACGAGTTCCAGACGTTCGCACCTCTTAACCTGAACCCCGAACCCTATGTCATGGTATGAAAGACTAATTTAAGCCTTATCCATATGAAGTCATCATCGTTTTAAATGATTTTTCTTGAAATTGATTTTAAAACGATTTATTAAATAAATATGTCCCTATTCAGATATTAATTGGGTGGCGACTTCCAAGTTTTCTAAAACTCAAAGCCCAATGAGAGACTTTCGTGGGATTCAGACCGTTAATTAAGACAATCAAAAATCGGATACCACACATTGTTGTTGGTATTTATCGAATATGATTGTTTATAAGAAGTTGTGGTTCATATGTTTTATGATTGGGATTGAATTGAATCTAAATGCATAAGTATAATGGACTTGAAATACGTATGACATTACTATGATATGTAAGTGATTATGGTTATCTAAGGAGAAGTCTTCAGGCTTGGTTTGTTATACAAAAGTTTTTAAGAATTATTATAACTATGAATGAGTTCGAAGAATGATCTTATTGAGTTATGAACGATAAGGGAAAGTGATCTAAAGGGGAAAGTAGCCTCATCTGAGTCGACGGATGAGGTAACACGAACAGTGTCCCATGGACTGTGAACCTTCTTGGGGTCGCACAAGGAAACCTGCCCATTGCTCTGTGGGGTGATAATCGGGCGATATATCAGCTAATGCGAAACATGTGGATTGTTGATTTGATCAGCGGAAAATGAACTCCGGACTAGTCGTGGTTATTGGCCAAAAGTAAAGCGAATGGTTGGGTGACGACCCCCAGTGTCGAAGTGTAAGCTTGGTCTCCTACACCGCATTCTCTTTCCCCCGGTTAAAAAGAATGTTATCTCGAGTATGGAAATGAATGTTGGTTCAGTATTTGAACGTGAATATTGTTATTGGATTCCCGATCAGGAATCGTATCATGGTAAGTTATCTTGCTATTAGATTCCCGATAAGGAATCGTGTTATGAAATGCTATTTCGATATTGGATTCCCAAGAAAGAATGGTATCATGGGATGTTATATGGTTACTGGATTCATGATAAGGAATAATATCAGGTAATGTAATGAATGTTTATTCAATATTTGTATATGAAAATCGATATTGATTTCCTGATAAGGAAGCATACCATGGTAAGTTATATTGATGTTGGATTCCCGATAAGGAATCGTATCTTGTTATTGGAATCCTGGTAATGAATTGTATCTTGTTAGTTGTTATTGGACTACCGATAAGGAATCGTTATAGTAAAAGTCATTATGTTATTTATTTCCTGATAAGGCTTTGTTATAATAGTATAAGAAATGATTGATAGAGTATGAAAGTATAAGTTTGGATTTCCGCTAAGAAATCGATCAAAGGAAATAAAGTATATTATTTATATCCAAGTTGGTAAACTCAGATACTTTATAAGGAATTAATTGTGATATGTTGAAAGGTAATTAAATTAAGATATATGAAATATGTTTCTGTTATTATTGTTTGGGAGTCGCCTGGCTTTCTTTGTTGTTATGTGAACGATGGTGTATTATGAAAGAAAGAATTGAATAATGGTATCTCATGTATGTGTCCGACAAGACTAATGCTATGCATTGTTATGACAGATGTGATTATTCTGATTATGTTGATTGTTCAGTCATTTTCAAGTAAAAGCCACCAAAGCATGTGTTAATATTGTTTACGGGTTCAGCTTTGCTGATGTGTTGTATGTTGTTTTGTCATTTCTGTGGCCTGTCACTTGGTGGGTGGAAGTATCCTAAATGTTTCAGGTTAAAGTCGTGAGTTAATATATGTTAATCAATTTAGGAATCCTCCAGTGTTATGTTAACTAGATTGAATTTCCATCTAGAACACATTAATATGAGTGATTAGACCACTTCATACTCAAATTGAGCTCCATATAATCACCTTGACAACAATAACACTAATTTACCATAATCTCAAATAAAGAAACTAACTTGATTCACTCATTACCATAGAAACTATTTTACCTTATTCTGATAATACTTAACTGAACTACATGACTAATATCCATTTAACTTCAATGAACTTCCAAGATTTATAAACCAAATTCCTAATTTAGAAATCCTTTATAATCATAATTTCCATTCCTTAATCCTAAATCCAGTAAACTAATTCTACATTTTATAATCATAATTTGATACCCAATCAGTTATCGATCAACATCAACAAAACTTAGCTCATCAACTATATTGAATAGAAAAGAAACTGTTTTCGCTTCGTGAAATCAAATTGATGATGAGACACAAATATGTGCATTAACCAACAAAACAGAACGGCAACAACAACCACCATACAACCACACAACGACAGCAACACAACACACCCACAACAACCAAAACAGTACAACAACAACAACCACAACATCGAAAACAACAACACGACAGGTAAAGTACCTTCGGTTATTCGCCGGACAACCAACAAAATGACAGCAGCAACGGCACGGCGGCGAGAACCACCAGCAGCAGCACTGCGACGGAGGAGAGAGAAAGAGCACACCAAAACCACCACGAAGGAGCAAAGAAGAAACAGAGGCTGCAACAACACCATGAGGAAGCGGCTCGCCGCGACACAGACAAGGACGACGACAGACGCAACAACCCGTGGCGGCAGCACCATCAGTCCACGATTAACACCAGTAGCACACGCAGAGCATGGAGAAAGACAGGAGCATGGGAGGGGAAACACGGCAGCAGGACAACACCACACACCACAACACATAGGATAAAAATAAGAACGCTACATGCGTGACTACACCGGGTTTTGGGAGGCGTATCACTGACGAGACAAGGCGACGCTGTAACAGGCGGTCATTCTCGACCAACTTACAGAGGATTAATGCACAACGGAATTAAATAAAGAATCTGGTCGAGCTGACCAATTGTTACCATCACACTCACTTAACTATATAAGAGAATGTGGAAACCAAAATCCCAATTCTATTCAATTTAAATTTACTATTACAACAACGCTCTGGTTCTCAAACTCTATCCTAATAAATTCCTCTGCAAAATTCGGCAAAATTTCCTTTGAAAATATAACAACCTTAAAGCGGGAAATCATTTAAACGTGTCCACAATCTGAATCAAATAAAATATTCCCAATTCCAACACCCAACAGTCTCAACGCTTTCGCGGAGCAACACCAAGAGAGAATCAAGCGCATTAACGCCCCTTATTTACAAAAATGGAAAACAACTAATTAACGACTAACTATTACATGAGCGACCTCGCTTTGAAAACAAATATAACATTACAATCACACTTTTAGCATTCTCGAACCTTCAACATTAAATAATAATATCTAAGTCTTGAACCTGCAATAAACAGGACACTGTCATCCACTAAGTGACAGGCCACAGAAATGACAAAACAAAACGTACACCCATCAGTAAAGCTGAGTACTAACCCATAAAACATATTTAAAACATGTTTTGGTGCTTCTTTACAACGACTAACTATTACATGAGCGACCTCGCTTCGAAAACAAATATATCATTACAATCACACTTCTAGCATTCTCGAACCTTCAACATTAAATAATAAACTCTAAGTCTTGAACCTGCAATAAACAGGACACTGCCATCCACTAAGTGACAGGTCACAGAAATGACAAAACAAAACGTACACCCATCAGCAAATCTGAGTACTAACCCATAAAACAGATTTAAAACATGTTTTGGTGCTCTTCTTTACTTGAAAACGATTCAATCTGAGTTACAACAACAATAACAGCATTAATAGCAATATCAATATAAATAACAACAACTACACATACTTTAAACTTGTCATCCAATACCCTTGGTGACTTAATGGTTCCTTATGGAACAATCTTTACAGTAAACATGCTTTATACTTGTCATTCACTACTCTTGGAGACTTTACAGTTCTTTACAGAACAATCTTTATAGCATAATATGTTTTAAACTTGTCATCCAATACCCTTGGAGACCTCATGGTTCCCCGCGGAACAATCTTTATTCCTTTCAATCAATTCTTTTACATACATTAATATACTTTACGTTATTTTAACACAATCATTTGGCAATAGGTAAGGGAATGACGCGAATGTAGCAACACCAGATTGCAGACACATCGCTTATCGGGGAACGTCTTCCCACCAGATATAAGGCCTACCGTAGTCTTTAGTGTATACACCCCTTGAAGCAACCCACAAGAGGTAATACTTCCAAGGCGACTCTCATAATACCCCATCAGAGGGTTTCCCCCTAAGACACTCCATCAAAGAGTAATTCTTAAGGTCCTTAGGGTCGACCACCACAGAAGCCCTAAGCCTTTTGTCATGTGTTCATAACCCATGAGGGGCCCACCACAAGCGATCATCAAAGGCTCCTTCTAACCTTTGTCATTCTTTCACTTTACATGATTAGTTCTTTAATCACTTGCATTCCAGACAATTCAGTTTACATAACCAATCGAACTCCAAATCAGTACACATACAAAACATGAACAACAGAACCAGTAACAAACTATTAACATGCCAATCACATAATGACGTGGAGTGAGTCTACGCAATCTCTCTTACAAGATTACTCGTTATTAACTTACTTTAGTGAACACTAATCAAACAACTATACTTTCCTATGTGCCTCCATTTATGATTATCGAATTGAGATCCTTTAGTGAACACATTCTCAATAATCTAGTCCATAATTAATAGAACTATCTCTAAGTACTCTTCATATTACTAATAAGGACTAGTTAACTCTCTTTCTAACTTCATGTGAGGAAACTAATTAAATTATTTCACTTTTAGAGTCTAGTCACATAATTATTCTTCATACACCATTGAACAATTCCAATTAGATTATATGCTTTGGTTAGGAACTACTCCTTTTAATCCATTAATACACCTTAGTATAAACTTACATCTAATTGAACATCCTCTTAGAACTTTACTTAACCAATTTTAGGAAACCACTCTAGTCATAATTAGAACATTAAACTACACGAAATTTGTTTACGAAACTATCTGACTTTACTTAGTAAGTATTACTCAAGGAAATAAGCATATTGACTCTGTTTCAGTGACCTCTAAATAGTGTTCTAACTTCACTATATTAATCTAATAATAAAAGTATTCCGTCACCACATTAACTTGATTCTATTGGAGTCATGACGGGGAAATCTACATTAGATAAGTCCCTAAGTTGTCCCTACGATTTCCCAATATCCAATTAGGTTTAGGAGTCTTCCTTTAAAGACTTGTTGGCGACTTCAAAAACGTTTTCAATAAAACCTTTACAATGAGGTAGTCAAATATGCGCTTATCCCGCGTAGGCGAATAAAAACACGCTTACAATTTGGCGACTCCACTAGGGAGGATTTTTAAAAAATCAATTTTTTAAATGAGTGGGTGAAACTCGAAAAATACGATTCATACTTGTTTTATGCTTTTAAATAACATTACGGTTTTTGCATATGCATGGCTACTTATTTAAGCCACTATAAGGACAATCTTCCTTGCCTCATTAGCGCATATTTTATGTGTGAGGCCACCCCCGGGGAGTTTGTGCTTTGTCCTTCTGAAAGCTTCCTGAGCGATTGTGTTGGATCATAATCATAAGCAAACCCACCCAACCATGGCATTGTTCTCTTGTTCCTGATTTGAGAACTGGAGTGTGTCTTACACGTGGCCACCTTTTTAAGCAAAGGTACGAAGTGTGGGATCAATCTCTTAGTCATGGACCCTATTCAGCCTTAAATTAAACCTGACAACAGTTGAAACGTAGAACTGGACTTTTAGGTTGAGAACATTTCCATCCATGTTATATGAAATCTGCTTGTGATTGCTATTTTTGCCTGTTATTAATTTGTCAAAACGTTAATGTGTACTACACCTAAAATCGCGTCTAAAAAACTCGTCAAATTGACTAAATTTTCGCTGAATTGACAAATTGCATGCCGGGGGGGTGCGACGAACGCACCGCGGTGCGCCTGGCGCACAGCCCTTGTGCTTGATGCAAAGGCACCTCGCCGAGCGCAAAGTTGAGCGCCAGACGCACCACGGTGCGCCTGGCGCATAACTTTGCGCCGAGCGTAATACTTTATGTGGCTCGCAGCCCTTTCGTCTCATGCTATTACCAATTCGGCTATCGTTTAAGTCCTAAAAAGTCTGTCAAGAAATCCGTCACAATGGTGCATAAGAAAATTTCACGGGGGTATTTGGTGAAAAAATCGAAAATAATATTTGCTAATAATTTTATTATTATTTCGTTAAAACTTGCTGATACACAAAATTATCAACTTCAAATTCCACATAAATTTTATAATTTACAAAGAATTTCATTAATTGAAGGATAAAAGAAATTCAATTTTGGACTAATCAAGGAAATTACATTCAAATATAGTTTGCTTGATTGTTGGTGAACTAATTTTCATGCTAATTTGTGCTTAAAAAAACAACAATATTTTATAATGATACTTTGAATAAAATTTTAATTTCAAAATACAAGCGCCTAAATTTTAATACCAAATTATATAAATGAATTTATGTTTCAATTTAAGTTAATATCAAATTGCAATTGGTAGGCCAACAACTAGTTTCTTTCCTAAAAATAAGATGAAAAAAATGTATTTCCGAAAAATTGCACCATAATGTGATACAATTCATTTTTATCTATCTGTTACTGCCTCCATTCCTTTTAGTTCTTCATATTTGGAATCATTCAGAGAGATAAAGAAAGTCAGAATAAGAAGAACAAATAGATTTAAAGATTGGAGGGAGTAATATGAGAAGTGTCCTACCTAACTTGGGACACTCCCGACCACTATAAATGTCCCATGATCAGAGTTATTAAGGACGTTCACAATCATTATTATACAGTACTTGAGAGTTACCGTCTTTTACTAAACTAACCTAGGCATCAGAGGGGCATTTCTCAAATCAACCCTCAAAATTAGTTTACGTATTCTGTATTGGAGGATATCAAACCGGCTTAACTGACATGGAGATACCGGTTCACCCCACACTAGTAGAATAATTGCTTATTGATGCGGTCATTAAGTCGCCTATTGCGACGGTTTTGGCCGCGCAGCAATTAAGGACGCAGCAAAAAAACCGCAGCAATACGCAAACTTATTGCTGCGGTTTCTTCCCAAAGCCGCAGCAATATGTATTTTTTAATATTAAAAAAGTGCACCTCTTGCTGCGGTTTTGGGCCAAAACAGCAGCAATAGGTGCACGTTTTAAAAAAAAAATTAAAATCTTCATACTATTTTCAATGTTAAAATGCAATAAAAACTTAAAGCAACTAAAACCCACTGGTACAACACACTGAATCCATGTATTGAGTATAAAATTATAAATAATGAAAATAAAAATAATTACAATACAAAAGATAAAATAAAAGATTATCAAAAAAAGAAATCAGAAAAGAGAGGAGATGAACTTCTGGGTATGGGTAACGGGCAATGGAGTAAATATAGGGATTGCTTCATCTTTCTCTTAAAGTTGAATCCTTGTTCTCTATTTTGGGATTGTGATAATGATCTCTGACAAAGATTTTGGGGTCGACAGGGTACATAAAATTATATGAAACAAGAGCTTGAAAATAAAATAATTACATACAAAAAATTTAACAGAAATTAAATAAAAAAAAAGTTACAGTAGATGCAAGTCATTTCAACCCAGGCCACAGTGACCCACGAGATGAAAGGTGACCCACGACGACCGGACCCACGACGATCCACCAGCCACAAGGCACGAGTGATGAAAGGCGACCCACTAGCCACGACGACGGGCGAAGACAGCGAACCACTAGCCACGAAGACCCACGAGAGGCGACGGGCAAAGCTTGAACGATCCACGAGAAAGGAAGCTTGAACAATCCACGACGGGCGAAGCTTGAACGAGCCACGGCGACGGGCGAAGCTTGAAAGGTCGCGTGAGAGTTGAAGGAGAGAGGATCTCACCGAGCGAAGCTTGAACGATATGGGATCTCGCCGGAGAGAGAGTTGGAGGAGAGGTTGAGGGTTTGTAGGTGAAAAGATAGTGAGATGCTGCCATGAAGAGAGAGGGAGGAGAGGTCGAAGGTTTGGAGGTGAAGAAATGGTGAGATGCTGCCGTGAAGAGAGAGGGAGTAGGAGTGAGGGAGAAGTGAGAGGGAGAAATGAGAGTACCGAGGGAGGCGCGCCTTATGTTAGTTTAGGGTTTGCTTTGTTTATTCTTTGCGGTTTCTTTAAAAAACCGCAAAGCAATAGAATAAAATAATAATATTTTAATCTATTGCTTGCGGTTTATTAAAGAAACCGTAGCAATAGATCCGGTCAAACCTGGTCAAAAATTTTGAAAATCTCTCGTTGACATCTATTGCCGCGGTTTCCGCCCAGAACCGCAGCAATAGGTTGATTTTTTATTTTTTTCTTTTTTTTTTACGTGGTTTATTGCTGCGTATAGGTAAAATCGCAGCAATTCAGCCACAGCAATAAGCAATTATTCTACTAGTGCCACATCAAATTCCATACCAGAACAGATGGGTTTAGTCTAATTCAAATTAGAGGAGAACAAGGAGAAGAAAGTAGAAGACTAGAGGAGAGAGAAAGTGGGCAAAACCAGGATAGGGGTGGCCGGAGGCCTGGAGGTGGAGAGGCAGGAAGCTGGTGTAGGGAGAAAGAAGAGGGAGGAGTGTTATGGAGGAAGAGAGAGAAAATATAATGTGTTAAATGGGTCAACTAGGCTTAGTTAGGATTAGTAGCACAGTTAGCGATCAATGATTAATGGAGCTAACATCCTATGTATTTCCTAAAAATTGAGGAGTATATGGTGAATTCTGAAACTTATAGGGGTATATGGTGAATAAGAAAATTTCACGGGGGTATATGGTGAAAAAATTGAAAATAATATTTGCTAACAATTTTATAATCTTTTCCAGCAAAACTTGTTGATACACAAAATTATCAACCTCAAATTCCACATAAATATTATAATATACAAAGAATTTCGGTAATTAAAGAATAAAAGAAATTCAATTTTAGACTAATCAAGGAAATTACATTCAAATATAGTTTGCTTGATTGTTGGTGAACTATTTTTCATGCTATATTGTGCTTAAAAAAACAACAATATTTTATAATGATTCTTCGAATAAAATTTTAATTTCAAAATACAAGCGCCTGAATTTTGATACCAAATTATATAAAATGAATTTATATTTCAATTTAAGTTAATATCTGTTTATGCAGATTTTCGTCAAAGCGACGAATATCAAGTTAGGACGACAACAACCAGATTAAGATGATGAAATGAATGCGAATGCAACGGGGAATCAAAGGGAACGACACAAAGAGATGGTGACGCGGAAAAACCCCAATGAAGATGGGTAAAAAACCGGGGGTGGATATGAGTCCACCAATCCACTAAATGCAACTGACTTTCAGAGTAAACGACAGTCAATACACCCTATGATGATTATTCTAAATACAATAACTTGGTTGCAATGTAAAGAAAATGATATCTTACCAGGTAAACTTCGTCACTTTTAGCTTCAATTTGCGCAAATTTCTTGCTTTTTCTTCGAATCCATGGCTCCAAGTAGGCGTAGCATTAGAAATTATGTCAAAAATCATGAGAAAAAGAAGGCGAAAGAAAAGATAGTAGAAGAGAGAAACGAAATTGACGATGAGCAATCGACTATGTCGGAAGAAGACTTAATGAAACTCTTAGACCTAGGAAATTTACCCACCGACACGATCTTGAAAAACGTTGAACCTCACGAACGTCCAGAAGATTGACCCGCTAATTGGGTGGTTCTTTATGAATATCCGTTCAAAATAGGTCTTAAGCTACCTTTTCCGGCTATAGCTAGGGAACTTCTACAGGCTTTCCAAATTAGTTCAGGCCAAATGATGCCCCAAGTCTGGAGGGTTCTTAGCGTTATCGACAGGGTCACGTCTAACTGGGATGAACCTTTTACCCTCCAAGATCTTTTGTACTGCTACGAAATTAGGGTTAAAGGGAGGAACAGAATAGCTTTGCATGTCAGGGCAAGAAGAAACGCGTTGGTCGAAGGGGTACCATCGAATGACAGAGGATGGAAGAGTCGTTATCTCTTCGTGAAAAAATCGTCTCTTGGCGAATTAGGGAAATTCTTAATCGGAGGCTGGAATATGGAAGGTTCATGAGTTTTCTTACGATTTTTCCTAACGTCATGATGTTAACACTGTCCTTACGTCATTTTTTCGCAGGTTTAGATCCGAAGCTGTTCGTTCACAGAGAAGAATCGGAACAAAGGTGCGTCAAATTCTTGGAGTTTAGTGCAGAGGATCGTTCGTTTAATAAGATATTGACTGTTGACCAAGGCAGCTGTTCTTCAATGGCTTCTGGTAAACATTCGTCTTTTCTAAACCGTTAAATACTGCTATTTACAATTGGATTTTAATACGTCTTGCCTCCTTACGACAGAATCTTCACAATCTAGACAGAGGGGGTCCCTAGATAGTCAGGCCGTAACTGAACTTCTTAGGAAGAGAAAGAGACGAACGGAACACTCTGTCGCGTCGTCCACTACGTCGTCTGGTAAGCAAATACATCACGACGTTGTCCACGTTGAAGACGACGACGCTACCGTGCAACAACCAAAAGTTTGTAAGTCTGGATTTCCTGCCCCTCCTGACAAGGAGGGACCATCATACTCCGTGACAGTTCCTAATGATTTTATGTCGTCGAACAAGTCAATCTGGCCTGAAGCGGAGAAACTTCTTTTTCCTGGAGCTGAGGATCGTTTGCGGGACCGTCCTATGCCAGGACTGATGTCAGATGGTCTAAAGATGACTTTCTAGGTATGAATATGATTTATACTTCCGTAGGTGACACATGTTTGTAACGATCGTTTGACGATAATCTTTTGTCTATCTGGCGTCGCAGCATTTTCTGATGGTCAAGAAGGAGATATCCACTCTTTACCGGAGTCATCAAGTGATGAAAACTAAGGTAGAGAAAAATGAAGCAGCAATGAAAGAAAAAGATACGGAAATAAAGAGGGTTCATCTTGAGATGGCAAAAATGACTGAGGTTTTGATGAAGAATGGAGAAGAGTTAGAAAATTTGAAGAAGCAAGCTGCAGACGTTGAGGAGGCGTCGAAGATTGAGATCGAAGCGCTACAAGCACAAGTCGCAACGCAAAGAACGAGTTGGATTTGATAGATCTTGAGGTGACCACTACGGTCGAGCCAAACTCATGTACGAATACATGATGAAGCGCACAACGTCATGGAATCCTCAAAAAGAGATTTACCCCGTACCTCAAATGGGTAGGTTCAATGAAAGACTTAGCGGATCCGAGCAATTTAACCCGTGTGACAACGAAATCTTACGTGAACGTCGATCAATAGGAAGATGATGTCTTTGTTACCAGTGCAGCGTTGATGTGATCTGACCTTCCTCAAGGCGACAATTTGGAGAAAGAAGTCGCACCTGGAATTCAGGTGTCTGAGAAGCCTACTGATGAGCAAGCGACTTATGTTTCTGGCGTCTAGCTGTTTAAATCTTTAACTTTTGTTTTTAAACAATAGATCTTTTGGGTTACTCGCAGGAGTAACCGGGCCCGATGTAGTTTTAAATTTGGGTCACTCATGGGAGTGTCCATGACTTGTGCTTGTTTAGGTCATTCGTGGGAATAACATAGCATTTGACTATGACATATATTACCGTGTGCTTATGTTTCAGCCGTTTTTCTGGCGTTTAATTACAACTGTTAGGTGTTTTGAAGTTCTTTTGTCATCTTTTAAACTTAGGTGCCATTACAATGGAAATCGAATACGCATAAAACACATTTACTTACTTGTTTTGGGCAGATTGAGCGTTTATGACGCTATTGATCTTTTGCAAATGACGTTAAGATCTTGTGACGTTTGATACATCACATGATGCGAAAGTAACTTTATTGGCGTCGTTTGCAACGCTTTGTCATTCTCGTTGACTTATTACACAAAAATAAATGTTGGTCACTCCGTCTGAACGTTGTGATCTTATTAAAAAAGCATGAAAAATCCTGTAAAAGAAACACACAGTAATGCTCCGTCGTTGACACTTCAACGACTCTACGATGACATGTTCATCACTTATTGAATACAAAATAGATAAAATAAAATGTCACTTAGAACTTAGCTAGAAGAACTATCTTTTGAGATGGACAGCGTTCCAACTTCGTGGGACAATGGTTCCGTCGCGTCGGACCAACTGATATGCGCCATTGCCAACGATCTTGCTGATTTGATAGGGACCTTTCCACTTTGGTCCTAGCTTACCTGCGTTGGGCTCCTGTGTAATCTGGAATACCTTCCTTAACAACCAGTCGCCTTCAATGAATGACTTGGCCTGTACGTTTTTGTTGAAACTCCTTGCGACAATCTGTTGTTGCGCTGCCATGCGTATCAACGCTGTGTCTCGCAATTCCTCTATGGTATCCAGGTCGTTGATCATTTCGTCACGATTTTGCTGCTCCGTCATCAGGTCGTACCTGGCAGTTGGAATACTTACCTCAGCTGGCAGGACTGCCTCGCATCCATAGACTAGTGAGAAGGGTGTATGTCCAGTCGCAGTGCGCGGCGTCTTACGATTTGCCCACAAGATGGTTGGCAGCGCTTTTTCCCATTTACCTTTCTTAGCAGTGAGACGCTTCTTCAACGTGCCTATGATAGTCTTGTTGCTAGACTCAGCTTGTCCATTGGCATGAGGATATTTGGGTGTTGATGTCAGCAACGTGATGTTCCATTCGTCGCAGAAGTGCTTTGTTTTATCGCTGATAAATTGCGACCCATCGTTGCATATAATTTCTAACGGAACACCAAACGTGCAAATAATGTTAGTATGTATAAAAGAAATTACCTCCTTGTCGCGTACCTATTGGAAGGAATCTGCCTCTATCCACTTGGAAAAGTAATCCGTTAGTGCTAATATATAGACCTTCTGTTCTGGGGCTGAAGGTAGTTTACCAACTATGTCCATTCCCCATTTCATAAAAGGCCAAGGAGTTAAAGATGGATGTAAATTTCACAAGGTTTGTGCGTCATACCTGCATGTCGGGCCGACAACCGTCACATCTTGACGTACTCGATGGCGTCTTGCTTCATTGTTGGCCAATAATAGCCCATTCTCAATGCTCTATTGGATAGGCCGCCTCCTCCGAATGGTTTCCACACGTCCCTTCATGTAGATCTTGCAAAACTTGTTCCCATTGATGCTTCTCTAAGCAACGCAAATATGGCCCAATGACGGACTTTTTGAATAGCTCTCCTTGAATGATGACATATCTAGATGCTTTGAAGCGAACTCATCGCGCTTCTGTTCTGTCTTCTAGGAGTACATCATTAGTTAAATAGTCGTAAATAGGTTTCGTCCAACTAACACTTACCTCGACGTTTGCAGGGATGTCTTCGTTGGTTTCGTCAACGTTGTCGTCTACTGGCTCAACGTCGTCGCTTGTTCGGCCATCATCATCGTTGTCAATCGCGGCGACGATGTCTGTAACGTCTTTGCACTTGCTTATCGCTGGAGTCATAAGATGAATGATAGGGACGGAGGTGAATGACACGTCTCTCAAAAACGATCCTAGATTGGCCAAGGCATCTGCTTGCGTGTTCTGATCTCTTGGTACCTGCATTATGTCAAAGGGGTTAAACATTTTACTTTTACCTTGTGCGACCTCCAAGTATAGCGCCATCTTGGAATCCTTAGCAGCATATTCTCCCTTGAGTTGGCTAACTATCAACAGCGAATCGCTGTAGACTTTTAATGCTTTTGCCCCCAAGTCGCTTGCCAGGATCATCCCTGCGATTAACGCTTCGTACTCATCTTCATTGTTGGTCGCTTTGAAGTCGCAACATATGGCTTGTACTATCTTGTCCCCTTGTAGTGACTTCAGGACAACGCCAAGACCTGCACCACGAAAATTAGAAGAGCCATCAACAAATAAAATCCAAGCATCGTCGCTGACATTGTTGATACTGGCGACTTCGTCATCTGCGATCTTCTCTAGTTCTGGACTGAAGTCCGCCACAAAATCGGCCAGGGCTTGCGACTTGATTGTTGTCCTAGGCAGGTACTTGATGTCGTATCCACTGAGCGCGATGGCCCACTTTCCCATGCGACTGATCAACTTGGGTCTACGCAAAACACTTTTAATGGGATAATTAGTCATGACAACGACAGTATGAGTCTCAAAGTAATGTCTTAGTTTTTTAACAGCAGTAACTAAGGCTAACACGAGTTTTTCCAAGGAAGAATACCTGGTCTCTGCGTCTAACAAAGACTTACTGACGTAGTAAATAGGGAGTTATTGATTTTCAGCTTCTCTTGTTAGGACAGCACTAACAGACGTATTGCTTACGGCCAGATATAGTTGAAGCGTTTCTCCATCGCTTGGTTTGGACAACAGAGGTGGGGAGGCCAAATACTGCTTGAGCGCTTGCAGAGCGTCCTCATAAGCTTGGGACCAATAAAAGCCTTTGTTTTTGCGCAGAACGTCGTAGAACAAGTGGCATTTTTCGGACGATCCGGATATGAAACGATTCAACGCAGCGACACGTCCACTTAACTTCTGCACCTCTTTGACGTTTCTTGGGGATTGGATATTGATCAATGCCTTGATTTGGTCAGGACTCGCCTCGATTCCTCGTTGCGTCACGACGTATCCTAAAAATTTACCTGCAGCATCTCCAAATGTACACTTAGTGGGGTTAAGTTTCATACCGTATTTTCGGAGGACGTCGAACGCTTCGGACTGATGTTGAACATGGTCGTTTGCTTGCTTGGATTTCACCAACATGTCATCAATGTATACTTCCATGGTGTCTCCTAGTTGATCATTGAACATATGATTGACGAGGCGCTGGTACGTCGCACCTGTATTTTTTGGTCCAAATGGCATATCCTTATAACAATAAATACCTTTGTCGGTCACGAACGCTGTCTTTTCTTGGTCGTTAGGATGCATAAGGATCTTATTATAGCCGGAGTACGCGTCCATGAACGTCAAGAGCTCGTGTCCTGCTGTCGCGTCAACCATTGCGTCTATGTGGGGAAGCGGGAACGGATCCTTAGGACAGGCTTTATTAATATCCGTGAAGTCTATGCAGACTCTCCACTTGCCTTTTTCTTGCTGACAACAACAACGTTAGCTAACCAATTAGGATATTTGACCTCGCGTACTTTACCTGTGTCGATCAGTCTCTGGACTTCGTCGTTTATGATTTGATTGCGCTCAGAAGCGAACTTACGTCGTTTTTGTTTAACTGGCTTATGGTCTTGATCGACCTTCAGCTTGTGGGTGATGACGTCTGGACTTATACTTGTCATATCTTCATGCGACCAAGCAAAGAAATCTTGGTTAGCTTTTTAAAAAATCAATTACCTGGTTTCTGAGTTCAGACGACAGCGTCGCTCCAATGCGAACGACACGATCAGGGAAGGCTGGATCAAGCGCCACTTCATCTACTTGTTGCTCATCGGGCTCATCGGACGCGGATCCGCCTGTTAATTGCTAAATTAACGCCTTGGCGGGCTTGAGCGACGAACTATAGCATTCTCTGGCTGCCTTTTGCTCGCGTTTGATTTCTTGGACGCCCCACTTTGTTGGAAACTTGAGCGTCTGATGATAAGTTGATGGGACTGCTTTCATCTTATGGATCCATGGCGTGCCGAGGATGACGTTGTACGCGGATGGGCAGTCTACAACGTTGAATCTGGTCTGCAGGTTGACGCCTTTGGCGAAGGTTGGCAAGGTGATCTCTCTGACGGTTTGTTGCGCTTCTCCGCTGAAATCGATCAGGACCGTTGATTTCTTCGTTATGTCCCTGTCACAAAGACCCATACCTTCGAGAGCACTTTTGAACAGGATGTAAACTTCCACCGTCGACCAGCACGCGTCGCAGCAGGCAGTTGCTGACGGTCATAGATATGACCAATCCATTGTGGTGCTCCTCGTCGCATACGTCATCGTCGTCAAAGGTGATGGACATCGCCTCCAACTTTCGCTCGTCGTCTGACCTGCAAGACTTAGGAACTTTGGACGAGGGGGATCCCTCTCTTGCTAGCCGCTTGGCTGCTGAGTATGTTAGTCCGCAAACGTCGAATCCACTAGAAATAACATTTATTACCTTGACATGAGTAGGGGACGCGGGTGGATTTGGCTTGGGAGGATTCTTATCAAAGGACGCTTTCCCTTTGTCGCTGAGAAGATCTTGGAGATGTCCTTTATTCAGCATGAACGCGACTTCTCTCCTGAGTGTGATGCATTCTTCGGTCTTATGGCCATGGTCATGATGGAATTGACATCATTTGGACTGATCTTTCTGAGCGTGCGGGCCCGGTCGCTTTTCCTCAGCCAACGGACGGGCGCACCAATCTTGGTCAGTGCGTTGACAACACCTCCAGCATCGACGGAGAAACCGTACGATTCGATGTCGGGATAAGTGTTGGGATCAGCTTTGACTTCAGTACCTGCACATTCCGATGCGTTGTTAACATTATGTACCTGATTGGGCCTGATATATGGATGAGGTCTCCAGTTATGCTTCTTGGGTGTGAACGTCTTGCGATCACTCGAGCCTTCTGATACATGACGCGTTGAGATTGTGTTGAGGATTGCATCGTCTTGTTCCAATCACATCTGCGCCAAAGCTCTTGACTTCACCTCTTCGAACGTCGCTCAAGGATATTTGGTGAGACGGTTATACAGCTTGGATCTGAGGATGAGTCCTTTCCTGAAATATTCAATAGCAATTTTAGTATCTAAATCTTTAAACCCAATCATTTCTTTATTAAAATGATTATAATAATCCCGAATTGGTTCTCCTGGCTTCTGAACGACGCCATAAAGGTCACTAGTCTGCTTCTCGAGACTGCCTTCGAATTTGCTATAGAACATGTTCACCAGGGTTGAAAATTTGCTAATGCTTCCTGGCTTGAGGGATCCGAGCCATTTGAGGGCAGGCCCGGTCAGCGTCGCTCCGAAGGACTTGCACATGCACGCTTCGACCAGGTGCCATGGAATGGACGCTTGCCACATCCGCTGCTTGTATTGGGCGACATGCTCCGCTGGGTCAGTTGATCCATCATAAGTCGCAGTCAGGATGGGAAGGTTGAGCTTCTTTGGCAATGCTGTCTTAGCGATTTCTTCCACGAACGGGGACACTGCATAACCGTCGCGATGCTCGACGATGCTTGGAGATGGAGCTCTAGGAAGTTGAGAGAGGAGACGCATCATCTGGCGGATCTGCTTTTCAATCATAGCCATCCTTTTGGCCATAACGTCGCCTTCCTTGGACTAATCATCGTTGGGAATGTCTTCGTCTTCCCATGCTTCATCGTCCTTGACTTCTTCGGACTCAGAGCTCTCTCCACCGCTTAATGGTTGCATTAATGAGATGTCTCCAACGTTTTTAGCACGTCGCTGCTTGGACGCCTTGGTCGATGCTAACTCTTCTTGCAGCTTTTGAACTTGTTCTTTTGACTATGTGAATTCAGAAGTCAGACGATCGTTATCTTTCTGCATCTGCTCCATTTTAGCTTTCAATTTTTCAAAGGCAACTTGCATTTATTTGGGATCCATCGGGAAGGATGATGATGAAGTTTGATTAAAAGTAGGAATTAATGAGAGATCTGGCTGTAGGCCCCACGGTGGGCACCAAATTGTTTATGCAGATTTTCGTCAAAGCGACGAATATCAAGTTGGGACGACAACAACCATATTAAGATGATGAAATGAATGCGAATGCAACGGGAAATCAAAGGGGAACGACACAAAGAGATGGTGACGCGAAAAAACCCCAATGAAGATGGGTAAAAAACCGCGGGTGGATATGAGTTCACCAATCCACTATATGCAACTGACGTTCAGAGTAAACGACAGTCAATACACCCTATGATGATTATTCTAAATACAATAACTTGGTTGCAGTGTAAAGAAAATGATAACTTAAAGTGCGAAGTGTTTTGATGAATCGAATAGAGTAAACTGTGATTGCTTGAGCTTATGTAAGTGAGATGGAATGTGTTGTTCCTTTTGCTTCAGCTCTGCCGTCTTTATATAACAGTTTCTATCTCAACGTGCCTCCCAGAATATGGGAAGTAGTTGGCCGAGATCATGGCACAATATCTCAGTTTATTTAGCATTACCTTTGACTGCCACTTGAAGCATATGAATTGACTGACTTGGGATGGATTTAGTCACCCTTATTCTTCGGCAATCAGTTGTGCTTTGACCCAGTCCTTGCGTCTCGCTACTGCTGTTAACGTCAACGTCGTGCATTCTCTGCGTCAATGTTAATCTGCAAAAATCAGCCATAACAATATCAAATTGCAATTGGTAGGCCAACAACTAGTTTTGTTTCTAGAAACAAGATGAAGGAAAAAAATGTTTTTTTTTTTTTCCGAAAAATTGCACTAGAATGTGATACAAGTCATTTTTATCTATCTGTTACACGGCTTCCGTTCCTTTTAGTTTTTCATATTTGGAATCATTCATAGAGTTAAAGAAAAGTCAAAATAGGAAGAACAAATAGATATAGAGATTGGAGGGAGTATTATATAATCATAACAATTTATAAATCAACGCAGCATTATACAGGTTTAAAAGTAATCTATACTAATATATTAAAAGGCGTTCCTAAACAAGGAACGCTGCCACGTGGCGCTCTCCCTAAGAGCGTTTTACTCTATGTAATCCACATACAATAAAAAAAATTAGAAATTGCATAGTATAAGGTTTGATCCCGCGACCTCAAGAATATATACTAAAGTCTTAACCACTATACCAAGTAATATTTAGTGTTATTATCTTAAAGTATAATATTAATAAATGAAGATTTTTCTTACCCGGGGAGTAGCCCAAGCCTAATAACTAGTTTGAGCTTAATTTCAGTATTAAGCGATGCGCTAAGGTATTTACCTTAATTTATTTTATTTTATTTTATTAATTTCTATTGACCTTAATTTTGGTTACTCACAAAGATTGTCAAGTTATTTCGACAACTGCAGAAATTACCAAAAGGAGGCCGCAAAAAACCCAAAGCGCGAATTACAAAATTTCCAAAGAGCGCCATATTCTTTGGCGGGACTTTTACCGCCACATATTTCCCGCCCAACTTCCCCCCATTTACGCCTCAATCACTCTTATAAACCCTACTCACATTTCATCCAAAAATCTCACCCCCACTCTCATCTCCTTCACCTACCACCTGTTCGACTAAATTCCCCACAGAAAAAAAAGCCCCAGAAAAATTCGCCATGGTAGTCCCACTTCGGCCGGGAAAATTCTATGGCAGCAGCCTTCCTCGGCCTAGAATCTACACCGACGTGAAGCTCAGCGATGAGCGTGTTGATCCACCATTACCCGTCCTCGATCCGCTTTTATCGTGGGCGAACGACGCGCATTGGTCGATGGGAGGTCTCAGCTTCAAGCGCCTTCGTCTTCAGGGGAAGATCGAAGGCAAAGTGAAGAAGCTGAGAAAGGAGAGAGAGCAATTTGAAAAAAACAAAGTTCAGAACTCAACCCCCATCAGCCAGTGGAAGACGAATATCAGAACCCGAAAGGGCAGGGATCGAGTCGATTATGACTCACCACCGCCTGCTCCAATAGCGAAGAAGAGGAGGAAGCGGGAGATCTTTACTGATGATGAGGAAGATGATTATGATGATGATGAGGAGATTGAAATTGAGACTAAAAAGAAGAGGAGGAGGCTTGTTCGGAAGCTTGGGGATGATTTTGAGTTGGTGGTTTCGGAGAATAAGAAAAGGGGGAGTTGCCCGTTGAAGGATTTGAACCATGAAAGTGTGTCGGATGGTATCGGTTTGAGGACTCGAAGCCGCAGATCTATGGTGTTGATAGAAGAGGATGAAGAAGATGATAATGGTGGAAAGAAGACTAATACTAAGAAAGGTGAGGTTGAGATTGGTAAAGCTGAAAAAATTAAGGAAATGAAGAATGGTTTTGTTTCTCCAATTGGGTCTAGGAGTTCTCCAAGATTGAAGAAGAATTCGAGTTAATTTAATAGATTATTTGGTCAGATTGATGTTTATATTAGGGGTAGAAAAAATGTGATGGGTTTAGTTTTGCCCTCACTTAAGTAGTGGAGTGATGGAGTTTTGATGATGCTTAACCTGTTTTAATCTTGCAAATCTGATGAATATGACTTGAAATTAACTGTGTTTATCAAGTAGTCCATTAATTTTGCTCTGATTTGAGATAATATGAGCCTTTTGTTTATTCAAATGAATTACAGCAGAATCATATACTCAATTCTCAGAATTAAACCTGGTTGTTTGCTGATAGGTTAAGAATTTCAATACGAGTCTTGCTTTTCTGATTATCATAGCCTGAAATTAGTGTGTATTTTACCAACTTCAGAATTTAGGTTTTAACTTTTAGGGTGGTCCAAGAAGTTCAGTTGAGTTCAGATTAGAATCGCATACTACGACATGTGAAATGAAGTGGATACAACATAGATATATTGTGACATATTAGTGCTCTGCTATTGCAAATTGCAATGAGCTATTGAGAAGTAGAAAAACGTCTTTATAACTAGGTATAATTAACATCAAATTCTTGCATCTGAAATGGAAAGGTTGTCAATTTCAATGAGATGATTTTTTCTTATTGAAAACTGGCATTTAAGCAAATGAAGGCGATTTTGGATAAGGTTGTTGGAGTGGAAAATGATGCAGGGATTTTCCTTGATACATTAGACAGTGAAAAATGCAACTTTTTGATCATATGGGTTGAAAATTGACCTCTCCACAGTATGTTCGAAATATCTCAACTTGCACGCTTTTTTCTCGACTCTTTGGTACTAATCGATTATTGGTGTGTGTTATTATCAGAGTATGATGCTTACATACTAGTATTTGATCTTCAAACCACATAAATAAAATGAAATCAAAAGAATCATAAAGATCCAGGTTTTGTTTGGATTATGGAATCAGAGCCAAATCACATAAACAAGTAAAGATTTAGGTGAAATTAGTACTGTTATGGGCATATTTGGCACGACCCGTTGCGGCGTTCGATGTGAGAAGACGTCGTATGAGAATCCTATTATCACGCAACCAACAAGAGAGCATCATGGAAATTAGTTCTTACAATCAAGGAGGTGGTTACTATCTTCAAGGAATAGCCAAAACAACATCTGAGATGTATCTACAACTATACGGAGACCACGTTCATTCATATGGCAAGGTCAAAAGAATTTCCTTACTTCATGGGAGTATCCCACGTAAAACTCCACTAACTCCTCTACTATCATACTACTATATAATAACATATGACCATCCTTGAAAAACCATGAAACACATCATGCGAAACAAAAACTACCAACCTATAACTTTCTTCCTTCTTTTTCATACATTGAATGTCATATTCCACTAAGAGCCTAATCCCAAAGTTACTATATTTTATCTCTAGCATCTACAAATACACCATTGACTTCCTCCTGTGTGCTCTAAATTCATACATATCTATATTTACAAAGCAAGGAGCATCACGTCGAAGGAGCAGTTCCATGGCAACTCTACCATCAATACAAGTGTCCAAGTGATATGATTGTCTCTCCATATATTATCATTTGTACTCCATTATGTCAATTTGTTAACATTTGTAGTAGCCGTATATTCACGGATAAACAATGTATTTGTATTTACAATGGCTTTAACGCCCGAACCATAGTGGATTGGTGGTCTCCCGTCCACCCGCGGTTTTTACCCACCTTCATTGGGGTTTTCCGCGTCACCATTTCTTGTCTTCTCTTTCTTTCTTTTCGTCACTTAAATTCCGTGCTTTATTATTCTTATTCTAGTCTAGTTATCGACGTCCCAACCAATGATTGTCCCTTGTGCGATTTTTGGCATAAACAATTTGGCGCCCACCGTGGGGCCGATGGCTAGATTTCCTCTCTAAACACATATCCACAAAAATCCCTTCAAAACACAAAGTCCAGCTCCTATCATTTTGATATCATCCAAATCCATTTTTGAAGTATCATTTCGAAGTATTCATATCAGTTGCAGCTAGTGTATGTCATGATGTCAAGTTGTGGACTGCATTAGAACGTTGAGAAATGCTAGATGAACTATACAAGAGTGATGCTGCACACGCAAACCATTATGATCACAAGGACGTCAATCCTTGATGGCGACGTAAATAGAGTAATAATTTTCTTCCTATTTAATTTAAACTAACTAATTTTCTTGGTCCCATTAAGTTGTGACAGGAATTAGTCGCGAAATGAAGTTGAGGACGCCACAACATTCGCCAACCCAAATCATGAGTGTTCGACACCTAAAAATACGTGGTATAAAATCATAATGTTTTTCATTATTTAACATTGTTTTTGCGCTTGTTTTTTTTTTTTCATTAGTAAACAGATGTCAAAACAAGTGACACTAGTCGTCAATGACGCCAAAGGAAGAATTATGTGGAAATCCATACACTGCCAATTGATTATTGATACCAAATTCGTGTTGTTGCAAGTTGCAGCATACAATTCAAAATCTTCTTAGGTGAAGGTAAGTACTACTTTATTTTATTCCTCGCCAACGTGGATGAAACCTTCCACAAGTATTAAGGTAAACTATGACAAATGAAGGATAACAAACTTTGACTTTGTTAAGCTCTGACATATTGGTTACTACTAAGTATTCCTATACTTTAGTTATACTATTCATTCCTTTCTAAGAGTAGAGTAAGTAAAAAAAAGATAATAAACTGATTTTTACGTGTATTATCTTATGTGTGTGAAGTATAGATAACTAAGTATTTCATATACAAAGTAAATGAATGCTTCTATGCTTTAAGTTTACGACGTTAATTTAATATTATAACGAAGCTTATAAATCACCCAATTTTGGTGATGACTAACCTCCATTCTGAGTGATTTTTCAAGATAAGCTAAGATTACAGATGGAGATCATAATGATAGATAGTTGCGATCCACTAAAGGAAGATAAAAGTTGTCTTAAAGTCGTCACAGGGGGACATGTGAAAGTGGTTGTCATAAGCCGTTTGACACCGACTCGGCAACAATGTCACCTTCCTATCAGTCATCATTCCATGGCGTTATCTTAATGCCGCTTTTGAACCAAAAACATCTTCTTAGTAATGGTCACCACCGTGCGACACATTAGTAAGTTCTTTTTACTTGGCGTAACAATAAGGTAATTCTCTTTAAGGTTACTTACATTTGCTTTGGTAAACTACAATTTAACATCAGGGTATCAATTTAATATGTTTCGAATTCGGACGTGACTAACTACATCAATCTGTTTGTTTTGAGATAACGCAAGTTTGTCAAGACAAATGGAGAATAGATTATAGCATCAAGGTTCTACACTGTCAGTTACTGTCCAAGGACAATCCTAAAGTCACAAGCGTCATCTAATTTTATGGCTAACTTCAGTTCAAAACCAAATTCGATATGTGAAGACCTTTGTTTTGTCCTAAAGTCGCCACAGGGGGACATGATAGTATAATGTAATTGTTGTGACTTTTAGATTGTAACTTATGATATTTTTTGTCATGACTTCGGAAGTGATTAACAATTATGTTTATAGAATTTGAGTACAGGTACAATGTTAGTCAAAGACCACATTGGGGGCTGACACCAGCGTGACAAAGTCTGACATTAAAACGTCTTTTGCCATTAACGTCGTCAAGTAAGTTGCAAATTGTGATCATTGTCGATGCCACATAGGTATGCTACAAAACTTTTTCAGTTTATTGTTTTCTATGCTATGGTTCAGATGAATGGGATAAAGACTTAGTACATTAATTACCCATCACACTTGACTATAACGTAATAACACTAGCATTTACTCTTGTTTTATTTAATAACTCAATGACAACTCTTCTATGTCGGGAAGTGATAAAGAGGTTACTATTATTTGCTTGAACTAACGTCAACTGCAGGTAGGGGTGTAAGTTCATGTTTTGGTTTGGTTTTGGGGCAAAACCAAACCAAACCAAACCAAAATAAATTCGATTTTCATATTTCAAGTCCAAATCCACACCAAATTTCGTCCCAAACCAAACCAAACCAAACCGAAATTACAAAACCAAAACCAAACCAAACCAAAAAACCAAAATTCTTTTATGATGCAATTTTTTTTTTTCAAATCTTACAAATAATACGAAAATTATCAAGTTTCAAATCATCAAACATAGAAGAATTACTTCAAATTTCAACTAAAGCTTAAAATTGAAGTACTAGAACTAAAGATAATTGATAAAAACATCAAAACCCATATAGGATAGGCGAACTTCGGTTTGGTTTGGTTTTTTTTTTCGGTTTTTTAAAATAAAAACCGAACCAAACCAAACCAAAAACCGAAAAATGAAAATTTTCCAATCCAAACCAAACCGAATTTTGAAAAAAACCAAACCAAATTATTAATTCGGTTTGGTTTGGTTTGGTTTTCGGTTTTTAACCAAATAACTTACACCCCAAACTGTGACGATCCATACGGGTATCAAAACATCATCAATGAGTACTCGATCCTAAAGTCACTCAATCTTCAAGTAATTTCGTTCCTTCTTCATTGTTGATTTCATTTGTTTCACTTTATTCTTTTCAATTGTTCATCTCTGTTTTTTACACCCTAATGATTCTCTTCATCCCTTACATGTGTGTCGATGGTCTTGACTATCTTTTGTCTGAAATACATAAATTTCTATCATACCTCTGAAAATACTTTTTACTTACGCTTGCAAAGAGCCATTGCGTTTACAACTAGTTTTGCAGATCAATCATGTAGCAATGACATTGACAAAATTCTGATTCTTGAGAAGTACCCTTGTTCATTGGCTCCAAACGTCAAACATCAGTTGTTCGACATATTTGGCACATTCATCACCAAAAAGAGCGTTCGTCGTCAACGTCAAGAGCAGTAGACAACGAGCATGTTAAAGGCAAGCGAGACCATATATTAGATGATGGTAAATGACATAGAATCTCAAATATTACAAGTCTTAGGGGACGCAACATAGAGTCAATCAACAACTGAGGAGCTACGACGAGAACAAATCATCGGTATTCCATGACAAGTCACCGACGCTACTAAAACTCATCATCATGACACTTAAACAATTTCTAATTATACAATTATTACTCGTATTATTGATACCTTATGAATTATTTGTTGCTAATGTTTGAACGATTCGTTGTGCTTCTTATCTATTACACATGTTTATATTGGTCCTCACAAGCACTGCTAACTTGGTTATCACAAGAACATTCGTTGTTGTACCCTTTCTTTCGCAGAGTTAATGACCGACGACACGATGACGACGTGACGCTTATCTCCAAAAGACGTGACGCTGGTCTCCAAACGACGTGACGCCTGTCACCAGACCGACGACACGACGCCCGTCAAAAGACGACGCGACGCTTGTCTCGAAACGACGCGACACCTGCCTCCAGACGATGAGACGCTAGTCAGACGACGACGCGACACGTATCTATACACGATATAATGCCTGTCACCAGAGGACACGATGATAGTCGCTAAGCACTAGAATGACATAGGGACCAACAATGATCTCACAAACGTGGATTACACGAGTTCCCAAAGCATGGAACATGCATCGAGTCAATAGCGTCACATGACACCAGTTCACATGATCTACTAGCTATGACGACATAACAACATTCCTAAGGTACTCATTTTTTATTTCTCACATGCATCCACTAAGCACATACAGTTTAACGCCAGATATCGGTAGACACGCTAACGTTCGCTTCATTTATTATGTTTGAACATTACATCATGAGGTAAAAATATACATATGTTCACACCACACGTAGTATTTACACACGACGTCTAAACGACACACATAGACATGCATAGACGCATTTAGACACACATTATATATTTCGATGGTGAAATAATTTATATGTCATGACATAAGTTTGCTATGATGACATACTGACATGCAAAGGTATTTACACCTAAATTCACTAAAGCACCTAGTAAGACCTTTGAGTTTAACATTCTATATCAACGGATGCATCTATGATTATTTCCTTTGTTAACTTAAGCTATTGCATCCTGAGCTAATGCATGCATACGTTCAAACGCACAAAGCGTCCACACCTACGAAGACATGCATACATGTTTCTTTTATGATGTGTAACCTATGACATAGCATCTGCATCATGATAAAACAAGGCGACATCAATTATAAGGCAGCTTGAAAAGAACCTTAATGATTACAACAGAATATCTAACGTTATACTAAGACATTCTGAAGGCTTTGACGCCAGAATCTCATGTTTTGACATCTTGAGTGGCTTCATTTCGCCGCTCTCCCTCGATGATGCTTCAAGTGGCCATGTCGCCACAATTTTTTCTACGACATCGTCTTAAGTGGCTATGTCGCCGAATTTTTTCTACTACATCGTCTTAAGTGGCCATGTCGCCATAATTCTTTCTACGACATCTTAAGTTGCCATGTCGCGGAATTCTTTCTAAGACATCTTAAGTGGCCATGTCGCGGGATATCTCCTACGATATGTTAAATGACATACGATTTGACTTCGTTCTATGTATTCATTCCGAGATTCTCTATTGGTCATAGCGCCTGCAAACATACGATGACAAAAGAACCAAGGCACTTTGAACGACTCTGACACCAGTGTACGACGCCTATGAAGTAATCCCTTACTAATGTCAGCGTTAGTTGTGACACTAGATCATCTTCAACAACAAACATCACTTATTTACGATACGATAAAGTTTCAAAGTCGCGTTCATATAGTTTCTCTTGTAAGCCAATGATTATGAGATGACGATCAACCAAGATCAAAGACGCCGGGCGGGACGACGAACGGAAGTCATCAACCGATAGTCACAAGTCGGTAGCAAAGGACGCAAGAAGAACGATATACATGGAGCGACAAACAAAGACTATTTTCCAAACCTCCGGCGCGCTTCAATTAGGAAAATGGGGGCCATTGTTATGGGCATATTTGGCACGACCCGTTGCGGCGTTCTATGTGAGAAGACGTTGTATGAGAATCCTATTATCATGCAACCAACAAGAGAGTATCATGGAAATTAGTTCCTACAATCAAGGAGGTGGTTACTATCTTCAAGGAATAGCCAAAACAACATCTGGGATGTATCTACAACTATACGGAGACCACGTTCATTCATATGGCAAGGTCAAAACAATTTCCTTACTTCATGGGAGTATCCCACGTAAAACTCCACTAACTCCTCTACTATCATACTACTATATAATAACATAGGACCATCCTTGAAAAACCATGAAACACATCCCCGCGAAACAAAAACTACCAACCTATAACTTTCTTCCTTCTTTTTCATACATTGAATGTCATATTCCACTAAGAGCCTAATCCCAAAGCTACTATATTTTATCTCTAGCATCTACAAATACACCATTGACTTCCTCCTGTGTGCTCTAAATTCATACATATCTATATTTACAAAGCAAGGAACATCACGTCGAAGGAGCAGTTCCATGGCAACTCTACCATCAATACAAGTGTCCAAGTGATATTATTATCTCTCCATATATTATCATTTGTACTCCATTATGTCAATTTGTTAACATTTGTAGTAGCCGTATATTCACGGATAAACAATGTATTTGTATTTACAATGGCTTTAACGCCCGAACCATAGTGGATTGGTGGTCTCCCGTCCACCCGCGGTTTTTACCCACCTTCATTGGGTTTTTCCGCGTCACCATTTCTTGTCTTCTCTTTCTTTCTTTTCGTCACTTAAATTCCGTCCTTTATTATTCTTATTCTAGTCTAGTTATCGATGTCCCAACCAATGATCGTCCCTTGTGCGATTTTTGGCATAAACAAGTACAATGGATTGATGATATGTTTTCTTGTTTTTTTATATACGAGATAAATGGTGTATTACAGACTTTAGTACACCATTTATCTCGTATATAAAAAGACAAGAAAATATATCATCAATCCATTGTACTAATTTCTACAGTACTAGTGTATATGGTACATGTCACTCAACCCGATGGGTAGTTAATCAAAATTTTATCATATGATTGATCTTGGTATATGTCACTCGGCAGAATTTTTTTGTATAACCATGGCTAAGAATACTTAGATATGAAGTGTTTGCAAAATGAGTTGTTGATATAGCAATTTGTAATTTAGAAATAATCCCTATGTCTCTATAAGTATATAGTTTGGCTTGGGTACAAGTGTACAACTGGTGTACCCGTACATTAGACATGTGTAGCCTGTTCTACTGTAGACCTGTAGTGATGTCGCATTAGTAATATAACCCGTGATGTTTAATTTCAAGCCCACAGCGACATTTGTCTTTACATTCAACAAAAACAAATCCCAAACTTAATTAAGTGAACTTTGAGGCGTTAAAAAAACATTTATAACCTTACTTCATCCATTTTGAAATTAGTGAAACACTTTTTTTTTTCCTTATGTGAGAGCTTTTTAATAGAAGTGTTTCGCTTATTTCAAAACGGTGGAAGTATAATATATGATGTTTTGTTATGATATATCATATACAATATATAAAGTAGATGTCATCTAACTTAGTTGGTAAAGTCTTGTGGGGGTGGTATCCAAAAGTGCTGGGACATGGGATCGAATCTCGTCTATATCATTACGCTTAATCACTCATTTACACAAAAAAAAAATACAATATATAAAACTCAACTCTAGCTAATGATCTTAAGAACTCTAAAACTGAACTTTGGAGCAATAAAAATGAACTACAAGATTCAAATAATGATGTTTTCCAATTCGAAAGACACTTCTTTAAAAGTGAAACAAAATTTACTAAAAGTGAACTATAATTTGTACTTCCTTCGTGCTCATTTACTTGCAGCACTTACCATTTTAGGTTGTTTTGATTTACTTGCAACATTTCTTTTTTTTTTTGATATTCTTTCTCTTTATCCTTCTCCTCATCACATTGGTCACCTTTTCTCTCTCTCTCTCTCTCTCTCTCTCTCTCTCTTTCTCCTCACCTAAATTATTGTTTTTTCCCCTTTGTTGCAAGTAAATCTGAACGGAGGAAGTATATAATAAACTCGATAAACATAAAAATGAATAAATCAAATTACTCTGTCTTCTCCCTTGTTGCAAGTAAATCAAAACGGAGGAAGTAGATAATGAGCTCGATAAACATAAAAATGAACAAATCAATTCTAAAAATGAATAAAGATAACTTAGAAATTTAAGTGCTCGTTTGGTATACATGGGAATTTAATTCCTGTAGGAAGTTTCATTTCCTAGGAAATTACTTCCCTTATGTAATTCCTAGGAAATGGCCTAAATTTGTTTGGTTGACATTAAGGAATTTGCAATTCATGTGGGAATTCGATTGACCAAGGGGGAGTGGGTAATTAAATTCCCACATTTTGTGGGAATTTTAATTTCCCAAGGAATTTCCATTGCACCCATTTTCTCAATTTCCTGTCAACCAAACAACTTTCCAAATGAGAAAATCATGGGAATTTTCATTACCTACATAAATTCCTGTCAACCAAACGAGCACTAAATAATAGATAGGAAGCTAAATTGAACAAAGATACACGACCTGTTTCTTTAAATGAAGAGTGAAATGTGAAAAATGAAATTGAAGAATCCAAAAAGGAAACTAAGGAAGCAATAAGATTTGCTCACTAATCTTGGTTTTTATTGAAATAATAATTAATTCATTGATTTGAAGTCATATGACATGTACAAAATAATTCAAACCAACATACATATCAAATTAATTAGATCAAACAAAATTCTATTATGCCAAAATCACGATCGTCGATAAAACTAATAATTCTGCAAATCCTCTTCCACATCGCTGTTTGATACAGACTTCTACGAGGGGGTCCATTGATCTATTGTAATTTTTATGTAGAACTTGATTTAATTGAACTGATTGTAGACGAGGAATTGATATTTCATGTGAAGCTACAAAAATTCTCATCAACAAATCAATCTGTAAGAGAAAACAAAACACCAAAAGTAAAGTCCCCAAACTCTCATAAAGAGAGAGATAAACCCAACATGTGGGTAGATATAATCCTATACATGCATAGAACAACTCTCCATTAGAGAGAGACTTAATGTTTATTGTAAAAAAAACTTAAAAACAAACAATAAAGAGAACAAACAGGAGTTACCACCGTTCAAAAGGATGCATGGTGGTAGCCCCTAGATCAAAAAGAGAATGAGGTTTTTTTTTTTGGGAGAATAAAGAGAAGAGAGAGAACGGCTATAGTTTTTTAGTGAATTTAGACGAAGTACTTCGTAATTGGTTGTTTAAGCCTTTTTTTTGCACCATAATACTATCTAAGTAGATTTTTAGATTTTAAGCTCATCTATGGCTTGATTTTTCACACATTTTTTTTCCAGAGGGAAGAGAAAGAGGAAAGGAAGGAGTAAAAAGTAGAAGACGTCGGTTGGTTAGTGGCTTTAAGACATGCCGATTCGACGACATTTAGGTCGGTACTCGGTAGTGCATCGCATTTGTAGAGGTGTAAAGTTGGGATCGTCACGTGTGACTGTAGACACATAATCGTGTCTCCCCATTTAAGGGTTCAATGATGAAATATACCGCGGTTTTAGTTGACATGGCCCAATGGAGGAGTAGTCCGAATAACCAGGCAATATGTGTTTTAAAATAATACTAAAAGCCCAGTTAATCATTCATGATGATTAATTGTAAGTTCAACCCGTAAATTATTTTTTAAGTCCATTTTAAAAGCCCAACTTAATATTTATTGTTTTAATAAATATTTTTCTTAAAAGCTTTTATTATTATCTTTTACCCGTAATTCAAATTTTTAATCCGGAAAATTCTATCTCCGGATTTTTAGGGATAAAAATGGCATCTTGAAAGCACGCATAGAATAAAAAACGAATATTCTGGAATATGCGCCGGACGCGGTGGGTGCGCTCAGCGCGCCACGTGCGTCCAGCTCATTGGCCAAATCGCGTCAGGCGCACCAATGAGCGCCTGACACGTGGACTTGTGACTCACATAGAGTCCTGCGCCTGGCGCAAGTCCTGTGTGAGACGCAAGTTAAAGTTTTATCTTTTTGAAAACGCGTTTCCACGTGCAACGTTTTAACTGGACGGACCACGTCGGGCAAAGCACCGCCGCCGACGCGTGTCCTCGCACCTGCCACGTAAGCCTGCGCCTGGCGCAAGGCTTGTGTGTAGCGCACGTCGTGATTTGCCTATAAATACGGGCTGATTTCCCGAATCAGACACGGCTTTTGATTATTATTTTCACGCACATAAATTCTCTCTAATACTCCGAAATACACTTCGAATACCTCAAACACTCAAACATTCAAATACTTTCAATCAATCAATACTTTCACATCAGTTCTTGGTTTCACGATTGCTCCGCCTAAAGATCGTTGCGCTCCTCAATCTAAGCCGCATAGGTATAATCCTGAGGATCCTTGAATAAATTCCATATTATTGCTTTGAAGTTACTAACGATTTCTAACCTAATTTAGATCTTTAAGTAATAATCGTTCTACTGTATATTCTAAACCTTTCTCTCTTTATTTATTTTTCATATTATTATCATGCCTGCCTGAACATTCTATGACTATTATATGATTGTCTTGCTTTACTGCTTTTATCACCCACATGTTATTTTTGCTAATCAAAGACCTAAAAAACTGTTCTAACATTAATCAGATTAATTTGGACAACCTGCTAGGTTCCCTGTAAATTGATTGCCTAATAACATATCACTAAAATTAGTCTTTTTATGTGTTTCTTGAACCTACTTAGACTAAATATTTTTAGGGTGTTTAAAACATTATTTGATTATTCTCTGGCATAAAATCTGCAATGAATCGATATTTAGTAGAAGCCAACTCTGGGCGAATGTGGTTCATTATGACTATATTCGTACCCTCACCCCCGAACTCAATCTTTGGTTCACTTTGACCATCTATGGAGTCAAGACGGGGAAATCTACATTGGATAATTTGTGCCTACGGTTTTCCCATATCCAATTAGGTTTATGATTCTTCCTAAAAAGAATTATTGGCGACTTCTTTCAAAACAATTTTCAATAAAACCATTACAGTGGGGTAGTCAAATCTAATACGCGCTCACACCCCGTAGGCGAAATAAAAACACGCCTACAATTTGTCGACTCCACTGGGGAGGATTTTAAATAAAATTAATTTTTTTTTAAATGAGTGGGTGAAACTTGAAAAATACTATTCATTCTTATTTTTATGCCTTAGAATAATATACTCTTTTGCATGTGCATGGCTAGTAGCCACCATAAGGACAATCTACCTTGCCTCATTAACACATGTTCTATGTGTGAGGTCACCCCTGGGGGGTTTGCGCTTTGTCCTTCCAAAAAGCTTCTTGAGCGATAGTGTTGGATCTTAGTCATAAGCAAACCTACCCAACTATGGCATTGTTCTCTTGTTCCTGACTTGAGACTGGAGTGCGTCTTACACGTGGCCACCTCTTTAAGCATGGGTACGAAGCGTAGGATCAATCTCTTAGTCATAGACCCTTTCTGCCTTAACCTAAACCTAACCAATAGTTGAATGCAGAACTGGACTTTAGGTTGAGAACTTTTGCATCCATGTTACTTGACATTTATGTGTGATTGCAATTTTTGCCTGATCATATTAACATGTTGATATGTGTTGCGCCTAAAAATAATACAATCCGTGTCTAAAAACTGTCGTTGTTTTCGCCCGAACATTCGTCAAATTACCAATATGCATGCCGCAGAGTATTGCGCCTGGCGCAACACTCCTGCGCCAGACGCAAAGCCCGCGAGCCGCGCACATCTGTTGCATGACACACAATCTTTTCGTCCCATGCAAATTGGTCTTCTGACCACTGTTCACGTCACCAATTTGCGTCAATTAGTGCGTCCTAAACTTCGTACGTCCTAAACTGTTGTTTTAATTAGTGCGTCAGTCTTCGCGTCTTGACATTATACCAGATTTATCAAAACATCGTCTAAACTGTCACGAACACGAGGGTGGGCTCAGCACGCTAGACGCATGATGATGCGCCTGACGCTGTTGGCCTGCGCCAGACGCACACTCTGCGCCACACGCAAAATTGCTGTATGGTGTATTGTTGTGCATCTCTCGTTTTCCGTTACTTTAGGCAATGTGGTGATCAATTCCGTATAATACTTCGTGCATTTGAGTCATTGACTATTCAGAACATCTCGAGAGAGTTTTTGTTGTCTGTAAGAATTCTATCACCATTAGGTCTCATCTAGGTGCATGGTCGTGTTTTGTTTTTTTGAGAAAGTCGGATATTCCTATCCTCCCCAACAACTTATCCCATCCACTTCAAAATTCTATCTCCACTTCCACCTTTTTCCTATCACATATCTTTTTTTGAAAATTCATCCTTTTTTTTCGATATCCTATCTTTCCATGTATATCATCCATCCTTTATGTGCACATCATTTAGGATTCCCTTTAGTGTCCATCTTGCTGTAAAAGTCTCATTTTATTAGGAACTCTAGCTGCACTAGAAGTCTATCTAGCCCATATGTCTAGGTTCATCTAGTTTCACTCCATTTAGAGTTTTTAACCTCGTCTAACTCTGTCCATGTTATGAGTCTTCATTCGCTTGAGCGCCATCCATTTTAGAAGTCTATAATCCATAGAAATTCCATGCATAATAGTAGTCTAAATCCATTAGAATTCTGTCAATCTTAGGAGTCGAGATCCATTATAATTCCATCCATTTTAGGAGTCTATGTCCACTAGAGTTTCATTCACTTTAGGAGTCTAGGTCCACTAGAGTTTCATGCACATTAGGAGTCTAGCATCCTTGAAAGTCCGTCAAGTCTAGAATTCTCACATCATTAGAAGTCTGTCAAATCCAGGACTGCATTCACACTCGAATTCATTTGCATTGCATAATGCATCATTCATACACTTCATGCATAACTAGAGTTCATAGGCATGTAGAAGTCTCATTGCATTCATACTCTCCGTTTCATCGCATGCATTCCACATTTAGTAGTCCTGAACTATAAGCGAGCTGATTCCCTCTTTTGGGATATGTAGGCAGCCTTTACAGGTTCGAACGCATAAATCGAGTCATTCATACTTGCATTAGGTCTAAGTGCATAAAAAAAGCATCATTATGCATTCAGATTCGTTCCTAGAAGCTCGACTTTTGAATGGAGATTCTTTTCAAACTCACATCACATTCCTTTCTCTCCATTATCACTCCATTTGTAATCTCCCTTTGTATGATCCATTGTAGGAAATATACAATATGTCAAGCGAACCTCAAGAACAAGTTGATGAGTTAAAAGGGACACTCGTGGACCTTGTAGCACGTGTTGCCAGACTAGAGGCACAATACAAGGCACCACACAGTTTCATCGCAATCACGACGGACCGACAAAGGATCAATGAACTACATGACATCACACAACATAGTCCGATAAACCCTTCCATTAAATTAATCCCCCGAATGTTCGTCTCGCTCTAGAGAAGGCGAAAGAATTATTGATGATTCTCCTAAAGCCCAAACACCTCTCGAGATACATTCCGGACACACTAACGCCCTGCCATGCCTAGCAGAAAGCCTAAGGGGGAATTCATATCCTTACATATGAGCTATGGTGCTATGTTTGAGTATCTTCATTTTAGAAAGTTGCTCTATCCTATAGGACCCACTCCAGATCCTAAGAAAGACAGAAAAGGGCCAGATTGGGATAAAAATGCCTATTGCAAATACCATAGAGGGAATGGACATAGAACTAACGATTGCTATAGATTAAAGCACCTCATTCAAGACATGATAGAAGAGGGAAGACTTCCGATTCTCTCGAACGAGGTCCCAAATAGGATAGGGGTCGCTGACATGGGTACAAAGGATTATTTAAAACCCCGACGGGCACAAACCCCATTAGAGATGACCTATACTCAAATCTTTCACCAACTTCGGGCTAAAGGTGCGATAGCCCCAATTGGACCCCTAGAAGACCCTCCTAAAGAGCGAAAAGAAATCCGAGTGGGATGAGGGCTCCTATTGCGAATATCATAGGGGGAAAGGTCACCCTACCGAAAGGTGCACAAGCCTTCAGACAATCATCCAAGACATGATCGATGACAAAAGACTTCAATTGCTATCCGACCTATACTACAAAGACGCAGCCCCAGTCCCAATATCATATATTCATTAAAACACCATGACTCGCTTAGGTCTAGTTGAAAAGTGTGCACCTCTTCTCTTTTCATTTAGAAAGAGACCTCATGAAGATTGAAGCAACAGAGCTGTCTTATCACGCGACGTTGGAGTCTAGACTTAGGATTTCATTTTTTGTTCATCTTTTTTGTTTTTCCCAGTCTGATATAGGATTTTCCTTTTTATTGCATGTACTCATAATTATCAATTAATAAATGAGTATTTCTTTTCTAACCTTGCACTAATGAGCATCAACGGAAATCACAATTGTCGCCTTAAAGGAAATGAATTTCTAATTCTCATGACTATTCTAATAAAGGCATTGAACATAACTGGCATAAAAGAGGCATCCCCTCCTTATCATCCATTTCAACCTAAATGCATAACACCCCTCTCCCTTTAACCTATCTCATGGGAAGTACATTCGACAACAATTCAATGTAAAGGGCAATAAAACAAAAGAAACAAAAAAAAATGAAACAAAAAGTGCAAAATATAAAAAAAAGGAGAAGTGTTGCAAATAAGCCCATCAATAGCTTTGTCAAAGGTATTTCCTTCAAAACCTTAAATCTGCGATTCTAAACCTCCAACTTCAAATCTTCTGTGATAAACCTTCTTAACAACCATGCACATTGCGTCCCAACAAGCCATAAAAGACAAACCAAAGCCCGCTAGGTCGAAAACCCATAAGGGCGACTTAGGCAAAAGTCAGGGCACCTTCTTATTCATTAGCCTGAACTACGAATGGTCTGATTCTGCTAAAGATACGTTGGAAACCTCACCTTGAGGTCCGACCGCTTTAAACCAAGCCAAACCTACATCATTATCCACCCTTACCAAAGACCTCTTCCAATTCAATCCTTAATTCAATGCCTAATTCATTGCAAATGGCTCCAAAGCAAAATGCTAGGCCACCAATTAAAATGATAAGAGTTACGACTGGACTGATTCCATCATGGATACGTAGGCAACCTCTTTTGAGGCCCGACCATTTTAATTCACAACATATTTTTAAGGCTCGCCTAGGCCCATGAGAAAAGCGCGATCTCCCAAATCATGAATTTTCAATGCTCATCCCCTACCTTTAGAACTAGAATGGGATTTGAACCTGCATCATTAGCCTACCTCATTGCGTGAGTCGATTCATTATGACTCTGCCTTTTCTTATTCTAATCACTTCCTTTTTCTAAGCCGCATTATCGCTTCTAAGCCAACCTTAGCATAACCTTTCTTAGGAACCCTATATGGAATCTTCGGTCGGAACTTCCGCTAAGCGTGACGAGATATCTTCAAAATCAAGCAATCAAGCCGAGTATTTCATAAACTCCATCTTCTTGGGGGCTTCATCACTTTTCCATGCGAAAAAATCATAGGCTCCAAGTATAGGCCTATTTTAATAAGGACTTCATTACGAGTCCATAGATGAAATCTTGGGTTTTAAAACCCACACTGATACAAGATTGAACCGATTGTATGGGCTCACTTAGGCCTTGACATACGAAACACGAAGCGCATATAATTCAAGCATTACGAGGACTACAATGCATTTCAAATCCAACAGATCATCCTTCATAGGCTCCATGTGTACCTTGATAAGGACTTCATTACGAGTCCATACAAAATATTATGGGCCCCAGGCCCATACGAGATCATAACTGTTTTATGGGCTCACATAGACCCGTAACAACTACAACGCATTTCGAATCAAACATAACTTACACGGATCATCCTTGGGGGCTTCCCATTTCTCCTCTTTCAAAAACAGTTTTCTAAAAAGAAAATTTGAGCTTCTAATGGAACGATCAAATCATCAAATCATATCATCTGCATTAGTGTCATATCTCTGCATTAGTGTCACATCTCTAAATTTGCATTACATATCTGCATCATCCAATATTGGTGACAAGCATCGCATCGGTCGTCCTTAGCCATAGGATTCTAGCGTCAATAATCGAGTCGCACACACATACACACACACGTATGCACACCCGATAGCACCTTTAAGTCTAGAGTACTCGAGGTCACTCTTTATAGGTCAAGTCTTTTCCTATTCATACACTAGCACTCACATCACGGGACACATGCATGTCCCCTAGTTGTTTGTCTGTATATCTGTGTGTTATTTGTATTCACAGGTAACCAACATTAAGCGACTCTATACGAGTTATATTCTGCCAAGGTCTGCGGACCACTACAAATTGACAACAGAAGACAAGCACTATATACATGTTGCGTCCAGTGCACCGACAACGCTGTGCCACACGCAGCAGACTGAGTCCAGCGCAGCATCCCACGTCAAGCGCGGGCCTGTTCGTCTGGCGCACACCCCTATACAGCGCGCTTGGGGGGCTTCTTAGCCAAGTAGAGCCCACATGATTAACTCCTTATGAATTCAAATGCTCTTTACGACATCGCACGCAGCAAACTGCGTCCAGCACAGCATACCACGCCAAGCGGAGGCCTGTGCGTCTGGCGCACAGTCCTGTACAGCACGCTTGGGGGCTTCTTAGTCAAGTGGAACCCACACGCTTAATTCCAAATGAATTCGAACGTTCGTTATGACATCGTGCGTGACAAACTAACGAATTTTTAAATCCGCAACAAAAACACAATTGTGCCATTCTTCCAACATGCTATACTTTACACAAATCTTGCTCGAGATACAACAAGTACTCAGGAGTATTAACAGCAAAAAACACAGCGTTAGGTCTGCGGACCATCATCATTACCCTGGAGCGGGACCATTAATAGCTTTATCCTGTCGTGAACCGGACCATTAATAGCTCTATCCCGTCATGAGCCGGACCATTAATAGCTCTATCCCGTCGTGAGCCGGACCATTAATAGCTCTATCCCGTCATGAGCCGGACCATTAATAGCTCTATCCCGTCGTGAGCCGGACCATTAATAGCTGTATCCCGTCGTGAGCCGGACCATTAATAGCTCTATCCCGTCGTGAGCCGGACCATAAATAGCTCTATCCCGTCGTGAGTCGGACCAATAATAGCTCTATCCCGTCCCGAGCCGGACCATTAATAGCTCTATCCCGTCGTGAGCCGTGACCATTAATAGCTCTATCCCGTCATGAGCCGGACCATTAATAGCTCTATCCCGTCGTGAGCCAGGACCATTAATAGCTCTATCCCGTCATGAGCCGGACCATTAATAGCTCTATCCCGTCATGAGCCGGGACCATTAATAGCTTTATCCCGTCATGAGCCGGACCATTAATAGCTCTATCCATTAATAGCTCTATCCCGTCATGAGCAGGACCATTAATAGCTCCATCCGTCATGAGCAGGACCATTAATAGCTCTATCCCGTCATGAGCTGGACCATTAATAGCTCTATCCCATCATGAGCCGGACCATTAATAGCTCTATCCCGTCGTGAGCCGGACCATTAATAGCTCTATCCCGTCTTGAGCCGGACTATTAATAGCTCTATCCCGTCGTGAGCCGGACCATTAATAGCTCTATCCCGTCGTGAGCCGGACCATTAATAGCTCTATCCCGTCGTGAGCCGGACCATTAATAGCTCTATCCCGTCGTGAGCCGGACCATTAATAGCTCTCATCCGTCGTGAGCCGGACCATAATAGCTCTACACATCATCAACACCCCTGGAGCGGGACCATAATAGCTCTACACATCATCAACACCGACATGAGCCTGGACCATAATAGCTCATGACTTCTTTTCACCTATATCATTTCATTTTTACAAACTTACATTTATTTTGCTAATTTGTGTCACATGTGTCTGTTCCTAAAACTTTTGCTTGTTTTGCAGGTACTGGCCTAAAAGGGTGGTTTTGGATTGCAGAGCATCCGAAATCATTCTCTGTCCCGATACGTATACTTTGACTTTCGGTTTTACAAACCTCGGTCAAAGTGGGGGTTTCTGTAGACACATAATCGTGTCTCCCCATTTAAGGGTTCAATGATGAAATATACCGCGGTTTTAGTTGGCATGGCCCAATGGAGAAGTAGTCCGAATAACCAGGCAATATGTGTTTTAAAATAATATTAAAAGCCCGGTTAATCATTCATGATGATTAATTGTAAGTTCAACTTTGTGAATTGTTTTTTTAAGTCCATTTTAAAAGCCCAACTTAATATTTATTGTTTTAATAAATATTTTCTTAATATTTATTGTTTTGATAAATATTTTTCTTAAAAGCTTTTATTATTATCTTTTACCCGTAAATCAGATTTTTAATCCGGAAAATTCTATCTCCGGATTTTTAGGGATAAAAATGGCATCTTGAAAGCACCATAGAATAAAAAACGAATATTCTGGAATATGCGCCGGACACGGCGGGTGCGCTCAGCGCGCCACGTGCATCCAGCTCATTGGCCAAATTGCGTCAGGCGCGCCAATGAGCGCCTGACACGTAGACTTGTGACTCACACATAGTCTGCGCCCGGCGCTAGTCCGTGTGAAACGCAAGTTAAAGTTTTATCTTTTTAAAAACGCGTTTCCACGTGCAACGTTTTAACTGGACCGGACCACGTCGGGCGAGCCACCTGCGCTCTTAACGCGTGTCCTCGCGCTGCCATGTGAGGCTGCGCTCGGCGCAGGTTTGCGTGGAGCGCACGTCTTGATTTGCCTATAAATACGGGCCGATTTCCCCGAATCGGACACAACTTTTGATTATTATTTTCACGCACATAAATTCTCTCTAATACTCCGAAATACACTTGAATACCTCAAACACTCAAACATTCAAATACTTTCAATCAATCAATACTTTCACCTTGCGTTCTTGGTTTCACGATTGCTCCGTCTAAAGATCGTTGCGCTCCTCAATCTAAGCCGCATAGGTATAATCCTGAGGATCCTTGAATAAATTCCATATTATTGCTTTGAAGTTACTAACAATTTCTATCCTGATGTAGATCATTAAGTAATAATCGTTCTACTGTATATTCTAAACCTTTCTCTCTTTATTTATTTTTCATTTTATTATCATGCCCTTTTGAACATTCTATGCCTATTATATGATTGTCTTGCTTTCTTGGTTTTATCACTCACATGTTATTTTTGCTAATCAAAGACCTAAAAAATGTTCTAACATTAATCGATTAATTTGGACAACCTGCTAGGTTCCCTGTAAATTGATTGCCTAATAACATGTCACTAAAATTAGTCTTTTTATGTGTTTCTTAAACCTACTTAGACTAAATATTTTTAGGGTGTAAAACATTATTTGATTATTCTCCGGCATAAAATCGCAATGAATCGATATTTAGTAGAGGCCAACTCGGGCGAATGTGGTTCATTATGACTATATTCGTACCCTCACCCCGAACTCAATCTTTGGTTCACTTTGACCATCTATGGAGTCAAGACGGGGAAATCTACATTGGATAATTTGTGCCTCACGGTTTTCCCATATCCAATTAGGTTTATGATTCTTCCTAAAAATAATTGTTGGCGACTTCTTTCAAAAAAAAAATTCAATAAAATCTTTACGGTGGGGTAGTCAAATCTAATACGCGCTCACACCGCGTAGGCGAAATAAAAACACGCCTACAAAGGACGAAGGTTTTAAATTCTTGTTCTAGGTAGAGCAACAAGAGTACACGAAAATGATAATAATTAACTAATTACCATGAAAGTAAAAAGGGATAAAGACGAGGAGATGAGAGAGAAGATAGAAAAGCCAAAGGAGGAAGAAGAGTGGAGGTTAGAGTGCAAAAATCACATGCATGCAATGAACTTAATCGTACAAGTACACTTTGGATACATGAGTATATAAATTTTGGTAATAAGTCTACTCTTTTGAGAATTAAGGTTGACCTACTAGTAGTGAGACTCTCCTTCCACTCCAGTGATAGGGATTCAATTCTCACCACTTGCAAGAGCATCTCCAATTCTCCCCCTTCTTGTAAGGGAATTGTCCTTACCAAATTATAAAAAAAGTATGCTCTCTTTAGATTTTCAGAGTCATAAAAAATATACTTCTATAGTTCTATTTGACTATTAATATTTTTTATTATGTAGTAATAAAAAAATTTATAGAACTTAATATTTCAAAGTATATGTCAATGTCATTATGAATCTAATTAAGAAGATGCCTGATGTGAGATCAAGCATCATTTCTATGTTTAATTTGCTTTCTTAGGATTGTTGCATGGTTTTACTTTACTCTTAAAGTGAAGGTTTTACATGTAACCAAAAATATGTCTTTTATTGTTATTATTAGTTAAGTTAGTTAATTAAAGTAGTTTATTTAACTAAGGGCCGAAAATTCAGTTGTAATTCATTTACTTAAGCTCCAAGTAGATGAGTTGTCATAAGTTGTAATAAGGGAAGGCTTAGGCGTGTGGTTTTGTAAGATCTAAATGTATTTTAATTTTAATCCCGTTTATGAGCTTGGTGCATTTGAGGAAGCTAGGTAGTGTTTAAGCTTAAGACTTTCGAGTCACGAAATAGTTCCAACCAGAGAAATGTTAAGGTGATCATAGTTGAACTATGACCATCAAAGTAGTGGGTTCAAGATGAATATTAACCACAAGTTTTAATGGAACCACGTGCTTTTATAATTATTAAAAATACTTTATCAGATTTTAGAAAATACTTAAAAAAAGCTTTTCGATTTATGTAAAAAATGCATTGTAAAAGTAGAAAATAATATGAATTGTGATATATACAGCAAAAAAAAGTTAAATACAGCAAAAAAATTAAAAAGACTAACATACCCCTTTTGAAATTTAACCCAAAAAAAAAGGCCTACCCCCACCAGACGCACAATAAACTTTATTCCATGGCACAACAAAGACCTTTGATTCCATGGCACTACAACAACAATCATCCCCGACGCGTTGATTCCCTTCTCGTGCGACGCCGGTGAGAAGTTGATCCGGTGAGAACTCGACTCCCATCTCCTCCTTGTCGTGCGATGCTGGGTGAGCGATCTGGTTGACTATTTGAAGGACCCCGTCGCCCAACACGAACGACCCCCACCCTCCCCCCGCACGTCGTCGGACGACCCCCCCACCCTCCTCCTCGCACGTCGGCGACCCCCTCCTTCCTCCACGTCACTGATGACCAGTGTCCTGACTCCTGCCCCTCGACGGAATAATACAACCACCCCAGATCAATTTCTTGAACCTTTAATTGTTTTTGAAACAATCAAAAGAATTTTTATGTAATTTGAATATATGAATTAATTAGGTTTCTAATTGCTTTGTGGAAGCATTTAAATGTATGAATTACCGAATTGAAAATTTAGTAATTGATAAAAGTATGCATTAATGAGTTCATGAAACTAGTCTTGTTGATGTGGTGCTCTTTGTTGGTGCAGTATGAATGTATGAATTATACGGGGTTCGAGTTAATTGTGTTTAGCTATTTGAATAATCAAACTCAACTTGACATTCACATATTCACTATGAGGTTATTCGCATCAATTTAAGTATATCTTAAACATCACTGCACTTTATCTTCCATGTCCATATAAAAACCAATGACAAGGATGAACACTTAGAGTACCAAAATGTGAAAGCGTACGACTTAGAGTACACCTTCACTATGACGAACACTTATGATGAACACTTAGAGTACCAAATTGTGTTTTGTTTGATTGTAGTTTATATACTTCTTTTTTACTATAATTGTGATGGTAATTTAGATGTCAAGTACTAGAGGATGAGGTGGTATTAGCCAGAAAGATGGAATTAAAGGAAAAGGCAAGAGGCAAATACTTGACACTGATGCACCATGGGAGAAAAATTATAGTGGTCGACTTAGAAAAAATAAATAACGAGAAATGGGAAAGGTGTTACAATGTCTGCAAGAGGTAGGACCGTGAAAGCTAGAGAAGAAGTTGCGGCCCCTACTAGTAGAAATTTTCGAGGAAACACTCATATGGAGGATTTTACTACGCCCAACTATGTTGACAATGATTCCGATGATGCAAATATTTGGAAGAAGAAGATATATTATTTCGTGATACTCTATTTGAGAGAGGACGTGAGGACGATGATGAGTATGAGGTGGAGGTTGCACATTACATATGGATTGGCCAGGTCAGATGAATATCTTAATGTGTTCCTTTTACTAATTTAATTCATGTATTCACTATTTATTGTATATTCATTATATCTTTTTGTTCAATAGGGATCGGGGTTTGTTGACATGCCACAATCGAAGTGACATGTTGTCTTCGTGGACTATAGAACGATATGATGTTAAGCTCTCCGTTGCGAAAACACAATTAAATCATTTATCAACTTGTATGTTTGAGCATATCAACTTGCCATTGATTTCGACTTTCATTGAGAGATGACATCCCGAAACAAATTCATTTCACATGCCATTTGGAGAAATGACTATCACTTTTCATGATGTATCTTATATACTCAATATACCCGGTAGTGGGTAACCTTCTAAATTACCGAGACTACTGGACTTGCGGTATCATTGATGAAAATCCACATGGCATCTCTCCCTGCATATGCCTATGAATGAAATAAACAAAAATTGAAAGAATGGTACTATAAAATTCAATGTAGTCAAGTCTCAAGTGTCTAATGAATATGTAAATCCAAAACATACTGCAATAGGATTTCTATTATGGTTGGTTGGGGATACATTGTTTGTAGACAAGACTCATAATGCGATTCTTGTACATTTTCTAACCTTTCTAATGAATTTAGAAGGTGTAAGTGGTTATGCATGGGGTGCTGTAATGTTAGCTTATATGTATCGTCGGCTCGGAAAGGCATCACGCTTTTAAACTAAGCAAATATGTGGTTGTTTAACATTACTTCGGGTTAGAAATATACATAATTTTGAATTAAATTATATGGTTTTTTAGGTAAGTAATTATAATAAATAAATCAACCGACCATACACCTAAAATGAGCTTAATAGAAGCCCATCAACACTAACTGGACACGCCCAGTCATTACAAGCTTTCAAGCCATTATCAATCTTGTGTTGTCACTTTCTCACTCAAGATCTAGTACAATTCTATTTTTTACAGAAATTTATCTCTTTAATTGTATATTCTATAGTGTGCACACTAACCTCCCAAGTATGATAAATTCCTATTCTTCCACATCATATATATAGTAGCTAGCACTACAGCCCATACTAACCTTGCTTTTTGAATATGGATCCCCCCAAACCTTTCCTTTAACCATTTGCAAAGTTCGAGGAAGATTCATGTCCCGCCATTACCTCCTTAATACATTATTTGTTGAAGTAGCACTCATAAAAACAAGTGATTTAGGTCTTCGGGGTGCCGCATACTGGATGCATCGGTAATCATCAACACAAACTCCAAATTGCTTGAGCCTCTTTTAGTCTTTAATCTATCTTGAACCACAATCCACATAATGACCAATGCTTCGGGTAAAGCATATCTAACCCAAACAAATCGCCCTCTAACAACTTAGCCTTTGCATTTACACACGTAGCCTTATATTGCTTGTTGATGCTAAAATTCAAATCAATCACCATTGGTTGCTTTGGAGTTTTTACACATCACATTCTTAAATGTGCACTACAAATTTGCAAACCCAACTTGATGTACTAGGAGCAAATATAATTAAATTATATGGTTATTGAATGAACTTTTAATACATTTTGAAACTATATAACATTTAAGTTTTTGATGATGTGTATTTGTTATTTTGACTTAATAGGCATGGATAATTGAATATTTTCCAAGATTTAGGCCGACAGAGAATAGAAATTGGGCGAAGCAACCTCCATATGTTATGAAGATGGATACGGGGAAAGATGAAAAAAAACTAATGATTCTTTACTAATTTACGAGTTGCTTTAAGATAGCATGACAAAGTGGAAGAGGTTTATTTAATACCTACTTTATCACTTTATTAATTATTTTATAGAAATTGTTTGCATATCATAATATTTTATTTTATGTAAGTAGGTTACTTGGACCCTCTTTTACAAGAGATCGAGTAAAGATGTTCCAATTTCGCAATATTGTGGAATCATTCATTGCTCGGTCCATTCTTTGAGCCATACATGAGAATGGCATAAGTGAGTAGCTATGAAAGAAAAAAATTAAATCCTACTATTTGAACCATGCCGTAAGAAATAAAACCTATAAATATTTATGATCTGTCTAAAATGTTCCAATCGATCAAACCATTCCCTGCAAATTTGTTCTCCAAAAACAAATCCCGTGGTTATAATATCTATCCCATCCACGATACAACATTGGCAACGGAGTACTATCATACATAAGGAGGACTATAAAGTGATTTTCAATAAGTCCCGGATTGATATGCAACGATGGAGAATGACTACCGCAACGATATTCTAAAGGCAAGAATGTAACACCGCCAAAAAAGAGTATAGCATGTGACAATTTTCGATACATAGTTGCAACCACAAACCCATAATCTAACATACTAACTGGTTATCCTTTGAGCAAAGGAAAGAAGCGAAACCGCTTAAGCCTCAAAACGATCTATCAAAACCCAATTGACCACCCAAGATTTCAAAGTATAAATGACGATATAAAGTCATTTCCTCCAATAGCTCATGCCTAACACGCATTCAATAATCATCACGGATTTCCATACTCATAATAAGCAATACATCAAAACCCGTAATTTCCATCGTCTTTGACATCCACATATCCCGTAATGTATAGCATAACAAACCGAGGTAGTCTCCTAGCATAAGATTGAGAGACTAATAGTG